>JAPYZF010000369.1:0-74760 GCA_030523045.1 Meteorus cinctellus
TAAAGACGGTGGACAAACGACCATTCCATTCTTTGATGCACAACCTCTGCATCCTCAACCAGTGTTTCCTCTCAGTGGTGTTGGACTATATTACAGAGGGAAGGAGGGTTTTGGTGGATATATAGCTCCTCGAATATTCACTTTTGATGTATCGAGTTGCATGAATAATTCTTAAATTACTTTAAGCACACAGAAACCAGTTATTATGAGTACCAACGCACCAATATATCAATTTCCCACTCTTAGAAAGTACTGTAATGGGATACGGAAATATTCATTGTAATATTAAATAGAACATTCCGGACACTTCAATTGTTATGTGGTTGATCATAAACATTGAGGATAGAAACCGAAAATAATTGTAAAGTAGATTGAATTATTGGTTGAGAGTACCTGGACTCTGAACTTTGTGATAAATTCTCATCTCAGGCCGATTTAGGATTGAAAGGTCAACTCATGTTATCTCCGATCTGTTCATTCCTGTCATCAACGATGACAGCAACCGAAAATTGTGTGAATGAATATTGTACCCAAAGCAATTGCTCCTCGTTCAGTCCCAGTATAAGCATAAGCTGCTACCTATTCGCATTTCCTCTGAGTGGTACTGTGAGTACTAAAGTCAATACAATTCATTGAAAATTTTTTCTTTTTATCTTCACTAGTGAAAACTTAATAAACTAACAAAAACTCAGGATCTCTTTTTCGTTTCGCACACCCACTCTTAATCGTTACACTAAAATACATAAATATTTTTTGCGTTCTATCACAATAATTGTTACTTTCTTAAGATTAAAAACGAAGAAATAGAAGCATCAACAACAGTGATGGAATTCCTCTGACGGTATAATCAAATCTTCTCAATCGAGTTTTGGTTCAGGTCATGTTTGCTTGTGATAACCCAGATTTCGTAAATATATTATCTCACAATGAAACAAAAAAAATTACACAAATTCACATATCAAATGTGATGAATCACAATTTCATCATCAGACTATCGAATTATCTATGAAATAACAAATCGCGAGACAATTGATAACAAAACATGAAATTATATCTAATAATGAGTAACAAAAAAATTAAATTTCACACAATTAAAAAACATAAAAGGGACTTAATAAACTACATCAATTTGTACACCACCAGATTTACGATACAATCTCTCACTCACTGGCAATTCACCAATTAAATACTTATCCAATAAACTAAAAGCAACTTTAGTATGTCCTGAACCAATAAATGACAATGTCGCATCTCTACCAGCATATTCAGCCAACACTTCTTGACCACCTGGATGTTTTTTTATAAAATTCGTACAATCATAAACATAATCACAAACAGCAATCCAACAATCATCAGCACTGTCATGCCACGCAACTTCATCCAGTGTAATAATCTTCAGACGTTTTCCATCACGATTTTTATTTCGATAATCATTTGTTGTTTGTTTTTTCGGTCCTTCCAGATTGTTTGTTAATGGATCAGCAGTCAATGATGAACTTCGTATTTCAAGTGCCACAAAACCAAGTCTCAATAAATCCATATCTTTATCTTTAATCGTTTAATTAATTATTCATTAACACTTTTCTTCCAATTCCAATATCTCCACCACTCTGCAAACAAATAAATAATACGACATTGCATAAACTGATGCAACTCATCCAAAAATTGAGAGGACAAATACACGCGTGGTTTTATCTTCTGTTGGTTTTTCTTTCTTTTCTCTTCACTGATATGATTTGTACTAAATTGATGAATCATAACAAAATCATGTAACGCAACTTGACATAAAATTGCTTACGACATTGACTTGTGATCATGAACTCTAATAACTATCAAAGAGATGTAAAGATAAATTGAGAATAAAAATTATATGAAACGTACTTGGATTATTTCTTGTATTTATAATTGTAAATGAAATGTTATTCACTGTTGCATAGGATGGCAACCTGAACCAGACTGACGAACTCGCGTGACTTATTCAAGATATATAAAGTCTGAATTCGATACGATAATAAAAAAAAATACAAAACGGGAAATGATGATGAAACCTGAATGAACACGAAGAGAAGTGAGAAAGAAATAAGAAGGGGATGGATTTAATTTTATTATACTGGTTGAAATACGAAGCCTTTCAGAATCCACTTACACGCCACGCACATGCAGACGTCTGTGCAGGTTGTGAGATTTAAATATACAGGGTGTTTTTTTTTGTAAGAATAGAAATATATTTTTAATGATTATATTGGTTGAAGACTAAATTGAAAATATATTACTGGGTGAGGTAATAAAGATTGCAAAAGAGGTCAGAGTTGAAGATGAGGGTGTAATTGAAGATTTATTGAAAGAAGATGTTGGTAGTGAGCAAAAAAAACGAAAATGAAGATATTGAAAGAGACTTTTGATGAATGCTGAGAGTTGTACAGGTGAAAATATTGAAGATGCGATTGAAATTATTCTAGGAAATTATATTGGATGATTATTTGAGTTGTTAAAGAGAGTTGAAGATGATGAAGTTAAAGATTATAAAGAAATTTTAATGATTTGATTGGAAATTGAAAGTTGAAATTGGAAAGTTTCACAAGGGATGGAATTAAAGATGATGACGTACATGAAATGTTTTATCCGACAAAATATTTTGATAGCTTTTAGATATTTCGTCATTGTTTTATCATTCATTAATAATTTTCTAAATATATTTAGCAGATATGAATGATGAAAATGAAGATCTAATTGCAACGATAAAAGTTCGAATGCCGATAGCGCAGGGTCATGATTTCATATTGATGATTTAATATTCTTCAATAAGAAAAAAAAAATTGATACAAAGTTCTATTAAATCAAATTTTCCTTATTTTAATTCAATTTTCAATTGTCCAATGTCACTATCACATTTTTTATTTTATATCGATGAAGTTTGATTTATCAAGTTTTGTTGATAATAAATATTGAGAAATAACCGGAAGACACAACTGGGAATGATAAAAAAAATGAAATGTAAAATTGCTGATAAATTAAATTGAAAATAATAACTGAATGTCAATTGAGTGTTAGAGAATAAATAAATAATTTGTGAATATGTATAAAAGCACACCCGATATATAACAAATATATAATAAATTAAGTTTTATAAATAAAAGAGAACAAAAATTCAATCCTCACCTCAAAAGATCAGTTAATATTACACTTTTTATTTTCTCTTATTGCACTATCGATTTCACACTCAAATCGACAAACAAAAATATTTCACCACACCCATAAACTCGTTCACAAATGTTTTCATAAACAAAATTTAACAATTGTCATTTAAACAAACACCAGAACAACAAATCAATTCAATTAAAAATCTTTCAAATAAATAAATGAACAGTTTATACTTTCATTTAACCCACAAAATTATTATTCTCTCTCAACAATTTACTTTGTCTACATAAATTGATTTTTTGATTATTTATTCACATTTCTCTTTGTTATGTAGTAACACATCTACACACAATTAATTATTGAGCAAACGATGCTTTCAGCTGATTCGAAGTCTCTGAGAGCTCGCAATAAATATATCAACATTTTATATCAGCATTTCTTCCTCTTATATTGAAGGACGTTGAAATATTATCATGACACAATATATATTTGTTTATATATTAAGAAGATTTTACATTATCAATGACGATAATATTTAATATGTTTAATTTGATAATTAATTCAATTCAAACACTGGAGATAGTAAATTACTAATTAGTGATAACATGAAAGTTCTATCACTTAAATTAGAATTGATTTATTGAATTATTTTAGTTTATATTTTTGGGGGATGATGAAATATACTAAAATTGTTTCACTGCGTAGTAGAAAATTCATATTCAATAACAATAATATTTATCATCTTATTTTCTATCCGTATTCTTTTTTTTTGATGGTTGAATAACATCTGTGTGTTATTGTGATCAATATATTTATGTTCATATATTTTTATTGTGTAATGATGATGCTGGCATTATTTGTAGATTAAATGCAACAAATATTTGGTTGACAATGCACGTTAAACAAATTATTGTTTAATTATTAAATAATTAGAGATTTTAAGTGATGCGAAACACATCGAACGTTTTGCTGCTTTCATTCGGTCTCAGTATGAACTGCAACAGAGAAATAATATAAAATTAAATGGGGAAAAAATAAAGACTGAAATATTTGGTGTTATGGAGAAGATAGTGAAGAATTTTAATTATAAATTTACAGTGAAGAATTTTACCACGTGCATGACAGTAACAGAATTCACATTTATCGACATTTGTAGTCTTCTCATCGACAACTTCCTCGCCCTGGCAAAAACCATCGACATTAATTTACAGTTTAGATTGTAAATTATCAATTGTTGGATTTTCATTCTTTCAGCTTTCACAATTTCGACTTTATCCCTGTTGTAAATAAAAGCTCTGCTTTATCTTCTCTATGGATTAATGCCAGTTACCATTGGGGAAACCTGAAATTTATTGTCAAACAAAATAAATTGAAATAAAATTAATGTTAAACAAAAGAAAAATTGTTGAATAAAGTTATAAATAAATTTTCTTTCAATTCATTTATAGAATAATTATTTCTATGTTGCTATTAAAATTCTTCATAAATTTTCGTATTGGAAAATTATAAACAGAAATGGATTATTATAAAAATTATAAACAAAAGAGCAAATAATAAACAATCAAAAAGGATAGAAATGGGGGAATTTGTTGCTCAAACTTATCATAAATTTTCAAATCAATCAGGAAATAAAACCACAAAAATAACTCACATAAGATCAAAGCAAAAAGTTTTCAAGAATTCACTCAATGTCAGACTTCGTGTTGTAAAACATTCGCTGCTTTAAAATACTTTCAAATTAGGATAAATCTCAATAATTCCAGAATTTATTGGTAAAAAAAATGCTTAAAATTGTCCTGCAAAAACAAAAAATCATCAGTGATAACTATTGAATGTTTAATCAATTAAAAATGTTCACTAAAATAAACAACAACAAAAATTCTTAAACATTCCCTTCCACTACTGTCACACAACAAATAAATCTGCAATAAAATTCAACTACCACTAAATTATAAAGAATAAAAATGAAGAAGAAACTAAATAAAATAACATTAATAATAGAACGAGTAGCGATTAGAAGGTGCATATTTCTCGTATATATTTCCATGCTGCCGGTATCAAACAGTGCGCATGTGTTACGATTGGCTTTCAAAGCTTATAAGAGGGAGAGGGCAAGAGAGTGAGCAGGGAATAAACCAGCAAAGCAACGAGTGAAAAAGAGATAATGAGAAAGCCAAAGGGAGAAAGAGTAGTAGAGAAATACAGTGGAGAGGCGTCGCGACGTCGCTCGGATGGGCTGCGCCGGCGACAAGGTAGTCGCAATCATGCCACCACCCTGACCAACGGGTATTCACAATATATTTATTCAACTCACTATTATATCTCAGTCTTGTCTTGTCGTTCAGTGTAACATTCAACTGAAACATCGCGTGAACATTTCCACAACCAAAAAGGGAAGAAAAAAAAATAATACAAAAAAAGAAAATTATAAAATAAAAGCAGAAAAGCCGAAAGAAAAAAATGTAAAACAGATAAATGAAAAATATAAAATACCAAAAAAAATACATCACTGATTATACAACAATACAAATAAATTATTGCCAATGGATAAATTTAAATTGTACAAATTAACTGAGAATAAAAATATAAACACAAGTAAATAAAAAATAGTTTAAATTATGTAGATTAATTATGATGAATGGAAAAATTGAAATTATTGTTTGATATTGGAGATATTTTTAACATAAAAACAATAGGGATATGATAAATGAAAAAGTTTATGAATAAATGAATTAATGAATAAATAAAATTAATTTGTGCCAATGAGAAAGCGACGTATCTTCCTGAGACGACGCAACGACGGTATAAAAAATTCAACACTCACTTTATTACATTTTGTTCAATTTCTTTTTATTTTGTCTGATTTCTTTCGTTCTTTTCTTCCCTATTTCTTTTACTTTCTTTTCGCTTTATTTTTTCATGCTTTTTCTTTTTCGCACGTCGTAATATCATTCCATTTCTTCTTTTATATATATTGCTGTGTATCTGTATATATATTTAGATGAATATATTTAATTCTCTACATTATGGTGACATATCGAAATATCTTTGGGTTTCTTTTTTTTCTCATGCGGTTTTAACGTCTCGACATAAAGTCACAATTTTGATTTTTCCTCTTTAAATTCTCCCGTAAATTTAATTTTTTCTGCGATTGTGTGTCTGTGTATTATTCAATATTAATTCAATATTAATATAACAGACAAACGAAGAAAAAAAAAGGCATAAATAGTAACCGGAATTAAGTGCAAATGCTTTGGAGTAAATAATTTTATTTGAATAATTTGTTGAATAAATGAAAATTGTTCCAATTTTTTTTCCAAGTATTTTAATAATTATCATTATCAATTTCTCATTGATTTCTCTGAAAAAATAATATGCTAAATGTGATGCAATATATTATGAAAGAAATGTTCTGAAAATTTAATGGGACAAGTGCAAAAAATATTGTGTCCACGCGGCGAATAATTGAATAAAAAATAAACGAAATAAAAATGGGAACTACTGTTAACACAGCAGGGGTTGGCACACCTGATACTACTAAACACACATACATACCCACATACAATTGCACAGACACTTAATTGAACGCAGAAAAAAAAGAGCAGAGATATTAAATATAAACGACAAATCTCCAACAATTTTATAAAATTACATTGGAAATATTTGTTCATTTTCTATTTTGCAAATATACAAACAAAACTTGTAAATTCAGCAATGAAAAACATTAAAATACAAATGAAAATGTAGATAAAAATTAAAAAACCATAACAAATAAGTAATTATTGGTTAATCGGTTTCTATTTCATTTATTAATTCATCAATTTGTTTCAACAACATCAAAATTAATTCACTGAAAAAAATAAATAACTATCGTAAATATTCTGACATACACAAGACGTTTTATTATTTAATATCATTGCAATGTTTTTCTGCTTTTAATTCTGTCTATTTGATCGCGTGTGCGTCATCATCGTTGATACACAAATAAAAAAAAAAATACCGACACAATTATAACAAGATCGACAGATCAATAATTTTATTAGAGTAGAAAAAAAAATTACAATACATATTAACTCACAGATAAATACAGATAAAAAAGCTCATACATAAACACGAATTCATAATAACAAAACAAATTTATAAACATTTTACATCTTACAAATTAAACATAATTAATAATCCTCTTCCCCCATGTTATTCATCATTTATTTCTTCTCCTCTTTTTCTATAATTTTTTCGTAATTCTGCCTCGTGGAACAATTCGCCTACCCCATGATAAAAATAGAAAAGCTCTAGGCCAGCCAGACTGACACGAACTAGTGAGAAAGAGAGCGAGAGCTGGGAGAAGAAAAAAAAAAGAAAAAAAAAATGGGATACACAATCAAACATTTCCATCGCGTTCCTTTTTATCTAAAAGCTCATTTGTCAATTGACATAAATAGCGGAAATTGATTAGCCATGTTGTGTGATTAATTCTGACAATTGCGTATATGTCGTTATATGTTTAGTTTGATTGGAGAAGGGGTAGGGTGAAAGGAAGTAGAGGAGAGGGAGTTAGTGAAACGATATTGACGTGAATATAGTTGGATACTATCCGTTGAGGGGCCACATTCCAAGCAGATCACGGATGCTTATAGAAGCGATTGCGTAACAATTTCAAGAAGGTGGTGAAGCAAAGCACCACTGCCCCAGGCAAGCTCAGGCATAATCAGTAATACCAATGCTCACTAGTGGCGCCACGTATGAACGAAGTAAAGTTGCGCACGCATGTTATAACCCCACATGTTCTAAAGCTCAGAGTTCTTCAATTTTTTTTTCTTTCTTGTTATTTCATTCGCTCCTTTCTTTTTATATATTAGTGTTTGTATAAACAAGAGAGCTAATAGGATATATTGCCGTGTCGTCTTGGACTACTGCGCAACCAAGTATATTTTTGTATATTATTTTGTGTGAAGGGAATGTTTAGTATTAAATATTTATGGCTGTGGTGCTGACGTTGCTGTGGGAATTATTGTAAAGTAAAATATAATAGGATTGCATACAAGATGAAGTACGGGAATAGAAATTTGGAACAAGGTATTATTTAATGTTATTGAGTTGTATGTGTGGTTGGTAGAATTGTTCGTGAAAAAAAATGAATACAAGTACGAATAATTAATGATAACAACTGACTTGGGAATTTCGGATATTTCTATGGAATTTTTGATGAATTATTGTATGATTGATGAGCTTAATGATTGAATGCGTACACTGGTGAGTTGTAAAAGCTCGAGGGAGAGTAGGGACGCGAGGTTAAAATTGTGGGAGGGAGATTAATCTGGGGATTTTTACTACAGTTTTTGCAACTATACTTGTGGGATCTTTCCATATTTTATCATCAATTTGAAAAGTGCTGGTGTAGGATGGAATGTGAATGTTAAAGATTCATTGGAATTTGAAGAGATGAATTGTAGATATTGGCAGATAAAATTTTTATTTGTTCATGTGAGATAAAACAATTATTAATTGTTATATATCAATAATTGTGTGGTGATTATGTGTATTTTGAATTTTGTTCTTCATTTACCGGCTTATGGATAGCATATTGCAATGTCCGGAGATCCGCAAGTCGCCGTCGTCGACGTTGACGTCGGCTCAACGGCGCGTTTCTATTTTTAATATTATACAGTTCGAAAGTGGATCGTCGGAACTCGTGCGCGGAATTGCGATGACGAGTGTATTGCAATTTTTTTCGTATTGTGAATGCATAATTTAATTTCTCAATTATTCATCTCTAATTGTTCATAAAATTAATATTCGTCTTCAATATAATTCAATCATTCCAACTAATATATATTTTCATCAATTCATTTCATATCATTTCACTAAAGACAAAATTAAATTACTCAGTTAAGAAATATCGTAAAATTCATAAATATTAACCCAAATTATTTTATTATTTATTTATTTATTACTCTCGTCATTCTGACGGCCTCACTCACTCACTCTCTACTCTCTCTCTCCATTCTTCTTCGCACGAGGGCGAAGGCCGGTTATTTCCGACTCACCGCACGCGCTTTTAAAGCAGTGGAAAAAACGTACAAGTTGCAAGAGCAAAAAAAGAACTGATTTATACTCAGCCACGTCGACAAGACAGCAATGAGTCCTGGTATTCAAATGTAACCAATTAGACTGACTAATTCAATTGTTATCAAATTATCATAAATTAAATTCTAAAGAAAGTTGATGTAATCATCTCTTTCAAATCAAATACAAATGATAAACATTGTTGAATGCTTCAAATCGATTCAACCACTCATCACTGTCAACATGATGAATACCATGACGTAGAAAACGTTGCAAATATTTCACACGTGACATCGTCACGAACAATACAGAAATGTTCCCGGCACCAAATGTCCTATTGATCCAATGAAAAAAGCCATGGGCTCTTTTTGTTTAGTGAGAATCTGATAGAGAATAAGGTGATTCAATTGGAAATAATGAGATTATTTGGACAGGGTGAAGTGAATGGTCACTATGTGTAGATGGGTGGTAAGAATAATTTAGACTGGAATTTTTGTCGAAGGGAAAAATGTGGAACCTTCCAAGCTTCTTAATTTTTCTGATGATTCCTAAATCGCATGAGCTTGATGATAAGTCTAAATCTGTTTTTGTTTATTGTTAAACCCTTTAATGGACATTGGACAGTAATTTTTAGTTTGATATTAATTATAAAGATACCGATGAGCAAAAACGATATTTATATTCAACAGAAAACGGAAATTGGTGTTAAAACGCTATCAGTATCAATATAAAGTGAAACAAAACGATATGATGACGAGGCGACGTGAGTTGGGTGTGATTAAAGCGACTGGCGACTGGTGACAAACGGATTAGAGGCGATGCAACAACAACAGCAGCAACAACAGCAGCAGCTGGGCCAGGCGGGTCCCACGGCGGCAAATGGAGTCGCCGGTGGGGCCCAAATGCCATCAGGCAGTGGTTTGACACCACAAGTTAGCCCAGCATCAGGAACAACTGCTGGTGGTGGTACATCGGGTAATCGCGGACAAGTTAATGGTGGTAGATTTGATTTTGATGATGGTGGAACCTATTGTGGTGGATGGGAAGATGGTAAAGCTCATGGCCATGGCGTTTGCACTGGACCTAAAGGCCAAGGTGCTTATTCTGGAAGTTGGCATTATGGATTCGAAGTTTCAGGAGTTTATACATGGCCAAGGTGAGTTTTTATTTGTTTTATTTGAAGATAATTCCTACGAATTAACATGCAAGTTCTATATGATTTTAGAGTAATAGGAAAGTTTTGTTTTGCAAAGTAAATAGCAAAACTTGTGAACTTTTTTATTTTGTTTTAAAAGAGAAAAATGTTTTACAATGTTTGATTTTTTTTCTCCAGCGTTTATTTATTATTTCTTCAATATACTGTTGGTAAAAGAATGTTCAGAGAGAAAAAAAAATTGATCATGTGCCTGCGACCGCAGTCACCACATCTGGATTTTATCTACTCATTCAATTCATGTTGATATTAAATAGAAAAGATGTGAATTTTCTTTTATAATTAAAATTACTTTATTTCCCTAACAACATCGACAATGAACAATAAGAAATATATAAATGACCTTGTGATCAACCCCAAATTTTTATTTATTCTTCATGAAATAATTTTGACAGTGTCTGACCATAAATGAAGTCTGACTACTGATAATCAAATTTAACGATATGACAGTTCTCCCTTTTTCTTTTAGATTCAACATTTTATTTCTCGTATGTGTAAATAAAAATAGTGAATATTATTATGACTATCTTTATTGTTATTACTATGAAGGTCAAATTGAGTTGCCCTGTAGTGTCAAGCGCGTGCGGTGTAAATAGGTCAAGGGTGCAAGGATAATTTGTACAGTCCAGGTCACACACACAGTGTGACCTCGATGAAGGGAAAACATTTTCGTCCTAGACATTTACAATATAAATAAAATATTTATAATCAATGAAGTGCTCAATTATCTAAATAAACAATAATTAAAAAAAGATTAACATCACCAATTGATAACAACCAAAATTATTTATTAATTTCTCACACACAGAAAAATTATTATAAACAAATATAATTATTATTTACATTAACTAAATGAGTCAAATGATTATTGTGAATTGTTTGTGAAATATTTCACATTTAATTCAAAAAATATTTTAAGACTTTGCTGTATCGTGAAGGTCGACGATCGCAAAAAACGAAAGAGGCAGATGGAGATGTCGGAGGTTTGTTACGAGACACCGCGAGTAACTCATGAACTCTCGCGCTTCCGGTGTTAAATAAAACAAAAAAAAAGAAGAAAAAAGATAAAATAAACAATGACAGAGTGGAAAAAATAAATAAATTCCACTGCACTGTTTCACTTATTTTTTTTTCTCTTCCTCTCTTTTACCTCTTTTATAAACTGTATGACTCCCCCGTTGAAGAATTTAGAACAGTGACGACCTTAAAACCCATAATTTTAGATGTGAAAAAGTGGGCCGAGGTCATTTACATATTTTTTTCTTCTTCATTAATTTTATTATACTCATTTTCATTTTTTTTTACCTTACAAAATATTTTTTTCATCAATTTATTTATATTATTAATTCTTTTGTTCATTAAAATTGTTTCAGTGGTTCAGCTTATGAAGGACAATGGCAAAATGGTAAACGCCATGGACAGGGTATGGAAACAAGAGGAAGATGGTTATATCGAGGTGAATGGACTCAGGGATTTAAAGGACGTTATGGTGTCAGACAATCAACAACATCAACTGCAAGATATGAAGGAACGTGGGCGAGTGGTTTACAAGATGGATATGGATCAGAAACTTATGCTGATGGAGGTGAGTGTATTTAAAATACAAAAATTGATTATCAATTATTTATTGATATTCTCCACTACTTAACCAACTAATTAAATCACCAATAAATATTAATAATTTTATATTCAACATGAAAAATTTCAGTCAAACCAAAAAATAATGTTCCAAACATTTCCATCAAACACAAATAGAAAAATATTTATAAAACAGAAACAATAATTAAAAATAATGGTAATAAAATGTCTTGAAATAGCAATGAGACATTGAAAGATGAATTTAATATTGTTAAAATAAAGAATTCACTCACGATAAAATATCCGAACAATTTGAAATCAATAAAATAGATATGAAATAGCGCAATGTGTTTATGTATGTTGTTATATTTATGTGTGTCTGTTTGTACTAGCTATGATATCGGCTTGGAAATAGCCAATGGAGGCACTCCAGATTGGCCCTGTATATAATATTGTATATGGCCAGATAAATTTTATTGCATATCGTTCTGCTCCATAGCTCATTCTCTACTCTCTTTTTTTTCTTCATTTCTTCCAAGCAATGAAGCTTTATTTAGAATATAGGGTGTATAACACACGTTTTTGCGATGTTCATCGGTTGATATTTGGTTTATACACTCACGTATACATAAACAAACATATATAAACATTTGAATTCATCTGCGCTATTTTTTTATTTCACAATCGTAAAAATTTTGAATATCTGATGATTGATGTGAGGTAAGAGAAGATGAGGAAAATGAAAAAATATGAAAATAAAAATAAAAATAGACATTAAATGTATTGATATATTTTTTTGTTATTTTTTTCATTCGTTTTCTTATTTTTTAGTTGACATGGAGGACAATTTTGTTGACCTTGACCTCAGATTCATAAGAAAATAAATAAATAAACGATAGAAGAAAATTTGTTGGAAAATTCAGTTGACGAATTGTTAAATGACAGAAATGACATTGGGATTGGAATGAATTCAGTTGTGACAGAGATAAAAAAAAATTCAAGGGGGAGTTTGTGGGGAAATTAGGGTGGGAGATTGAATACAAAAAAGCAAAAGCACTAACACGAGAGAGCTTTCAAAGTCCCGGCCCCAGGAACGTATCGGGGTCAGACGGCTACGGGTGAAACCCTCATCTCTTTTGCTTGCTCTTTATTTTTAAACATTACCAGAGTGAGAAAAAGCGACGAATATATATACATATATATATATATGCGTATGAATGTGTGGATTTTAGGTAATTGTATGAAATTATATCAACATTGTAATGGAAAAATTGGGTTGAAATTATTTGTTATTTGAGGAAATGGATTGTGAAGAAAAAAAAGAAAATAATGTCGAATTGAAAGGAATTTTTTTTCTATGACTCATTTTGTTATGGAATTAAATTTTTTTTTATATACAAAAATTTTGACACATGGCCACGTGAAGGATTTAAAGAATTTTAATATACACTCACGCAACACGATACGCACGTGCGTTCACTTGCGATTTATTATCGCTGTGTTGCGGTTGGAGCAAATTAAGTGCTTTTGGAATTTTTAGTAATAGACTGTGGTAATTTATTGGTGGATAATTAAAAATGAAGAGAGAAATGTTTGAATGTGTAAGCAGTTGTATTGCAATGTTGGCAATAAATTTGAGTGGTTTATATTTATTTATAGTTTATTTATTATAGGAAAGATTTATTTTAATGAAAGGAGTAAAAAGTGAATGGTAAAAAAATGATGAAGGTGTGAAATTAATTTTGTAGAGTAATTAATTGTAGAATAAAATTGAATTCTTTGTAAATGTAGTGATGAATAGAGTTTGATGAAATCCTTCAATGTAAATTTGTACAATCGTTTAATTAATTAACATTGCATAATTGTTACGATCGATTATAGTGGCGAGAGCTTTCAGTGAGGTAATTTAATTCGCACAATTAATTGCTGAAATTAAATTGTTGTGAATAGTTTCGTTGAAACAATTCGACAAAATTCTTCTCTTCTAGCGTTAACGATATCTCTTTCTTCAATGCTATGATATTAAAAAATGATATCGATTCTTAAATCGTACAAGTTCAGCTATCGTCTGAACTACGGATATAATAAAATCGAATCACCTGACGAAATGACACGAACTGAAAGTTGTCATGTTTACACTAAAGCAAAACAACTCCCAACAATTTTTCTCCAACATCTCAAAACATTTTCTCAAATTCTAAAAGAAATTCAACAACTATTCAACAGCACAATCAAAATTTCTCTCAAAATTATCCACCATACATTTCCCCTCAATAATAAAAACAAAAACAATCAGAATAACAAATAAAAAATAACTCCAAACATTTTATAACCAAAAATGTAATTGCAAAAACATCTTAATTAAATGAATACTTTTGTCAACGCTGTTCAAATCAAAATAATTCCATCATCAATTTGATTTATTGATTCTCATGTATTCGAAATTTACCAGGGAATAAAGTGTGGGATATGCAATAAAGAGAGAGAAATATAAGTCCCGGGCGATAGCCTCGTGGAAGATGCTGACTAGTTGGTTGGCTGTGGTACCGAAATACACAACTTGCACGACCAATTTTTCCACCAACACTTATATTCACTGGTTACCACTACCACTACTACAGTAGAAGTAATACTGCTAGTAAAACACAGAAGAGTATTATATAGTAAAACGACAGAGAGTATAAACCAGCATCACCCATCAGTGATATATACGTGGCTGGCTATTTCAGGAAGTCGAGCCAATCTCTTCTCTTGCCTAGCTCACTTGAAAAACCCAGGACTGTAACGATTGTTCCTTTCCCCAAGTATATTTTACCTTTTTTTCCAAAAACAGGAAAAAAAAAAACGCCCAAAAACAAACTCACAAACAAATAAATAAACCAATAAAAATATTCAATGAATTTAATCATTTGGCAAATTTATTCGTCAATTCACAATGTGAATTATTTTTCATCTTTCAATCTTCATTTCTAGTTCAGATAATGCATAAATAATTGATGATTATCAATTGGAATAAACGAGAGAAGAATGAAAAGAAAATAATACAAAAGAGATTGAATATCAAATTGAATATTTAGAGATTTATGAAATAAATCATCTGACTTTCCTGATGATTGACAAATTGAGAATTTTTATCCAGAATTATTCTGTCGTAATTTTTTCTTGTACATTTAATAATGGATTTGTTGGACTGGTTATCATTGATGACCGTTGAACTTTCGTGGTTTTATTATAATTGATGACGAAGCTCGCGTAAAATTACGAACATCAATGACACATTGCCAAGCTACGTGCAATATATTGCCAAGGTGTATTATATATACATAAAATGTATTCATCTTTGTGGATTTATAATACACATGAATATATATCCACTTGTAAAAGAATATTTGTTGTGTATTAGATAATTTGAAAGCCTGATAGAATTAATTATCTCCAACTGTTTGATTAGAATAGAAAACATTCAACTCTGACTCCATCAATGGATCAATTCAATTAAAATTGACATAATTTGTGATATTCTGTTTATCAATAACATAACTCAATGCAAATCTTGATGTACCATACAGGAACGTATCAAGGACAATGGTTGAGAGGAATGCGACATGGTTATGGTGTAAGAACAAGTGCACCATTTGGATTAGCAAGTCATTACAAACCACCAAAACAAATTAGAGCATCATTAACATCATTAAGAAGTACTGATGGTGCACCAGCAGCAGCGCCAACACCAGAACCAACAGACAGACGTGATCGTCGTGTTGATGATAGTCGAGGTGGATTTGTATTGAAAGCACGAAGTGATGATCCACCAGCGCGACGAAAAAGTCTTACAGAAAAATCATTAAAGAAAGGTCTGCTCTCGGTAAGTGTTTCCTTTTTCTTTTCTTTTCAATAATTAATTATAAGAAGATTCAATGAATAAAAGAAGATATAAAGCTAATGATTATTTGTTTCTATTTCTTTGTGAAATTTTATGTTACAGGGTTTGAAAATAAGGAAACAACGTAGCACTGGCGATTTGGAAAAACGCGGAACTGGTGGAAGTATTAGAAGTAATGCAAGCTCTGCGTCATGGATGTCAACTGAAAGTTCACAGAGTCAAGCATCAGCTTCTGTACACACTGACAGTAATGCATCTTTTGTTATTGAGGTAAATAATTTGATGAATTGAGAAAAGATGATGGAAGTTCAATAATTTCTCCAGTTTCTCTAATTGATTTCACGTCTATCAATATTTATTTATGGAACAATAATTCAATTTATTTCAATCAAACCTTGTTATCGTTAACAAGATTACGAATCCGAAAAAAAATTGGATTTGATCCATTCTCATAAACTCAACTTCCTAAATTTACGTTTAATCCAAATTGAACTTTTGTGAATTTGATTAACACTCTTCTATCCATTTATATCACGTTCTCAACGTGGAAATGATCCCTGGATTTGTCTAAATCCAAGTCTATCATTCGGAATCCCTAAATCTGAAATTCAATATTGGAATTTAGTGATTCCAAAACCTTCAACATTCAAGTTCACTTTACAATTCAATTTGTTTCTCCAATACATGAAGAATCATTTCAATGATTTTTCTTCTGAGAATAAATTGTGAATTACCAATACAAAGAATAAATATAAAATTATTAAAATATAATTTCAGGATGAGCAGATGGACGCATCTGTAACAGAAACCTATCTCGGCGAATGGAAAAATGATAAACGTACAGGTTTTGGTATATCTGAACGAAGTGATGGATTACGATATGAAGGTGAATGGTTTAACAATCGTAAATACGGCTATGGTGTAACGACATTTCGTGATGGTAGTAAAGAAGAAGGAAAATATAAAAATAACGTATTAATAACCAGTCAAAAAAAGAAACATTTGTTTCTAATAAGATCAGCAAAATTTCGTGAACGAATTGAAGCAGCAGTAAGTGCAGCACAACGTTCAAGTAAAATGGCATTACAAAAGGCTGACATAGCAATATCACGTACTGCAACAGCACGTGGTAAAGCTGAATTAGCTGACGCGTGTGCAAATCAAGCGCGTGATGATTCTGAAAAAGCACAACAAACAGCAAAACAATTTGCGCCGGATTTCCGACAACCCGGACTTGAACGTTTACGTAATCGTGAAATTCCGAAATACGTTCCACCACCACAAGACACAATGCCAATTAAAAGTATTTTACAACAAAAATCTCACAACATTACAAATCCAGTGAATTCAGATCAACAAACTGGTGCAAATATTAAATCTAATATTGATAATCAATCAATAACTAACACACCACAATCAATAAGCCAATCAGTTAATCAATCGATACGTCGTGCTAGTATGAAACAACAACCAATTCAAAATCAATTGTCATTAAATCAAACGAATCCTGAATCAATGATTAATCAATTAACAGGTCAAAATACAAATGTTTATCAAAATCAAATGCAAACACCGTTACAAAATCAATTTCCAAATAGTTTAGCTAATCAATATACAAGTTATGGTGTTAGTGGTGGTGTTGGTGCTAGTGTTGGTGATGGTGGACAGTTTGGACCAAGTGCTAATCAATACGTTCAAGGTCCATATGGTGGACAATTTCAAGGACAATTGGGAAATACAGGTCAACAATTATCTCAACAGCAGCATCAACAATCGCAGCAAATTACAGAGATGGGTTATTCTGGTTATACCACAACGAGTTCAAATATCCAGGGATATCAGAATCCAAATCAGTATCATCAATTCAATAATCAACAGGTTAAGATCAATATGGCATTATGGATTATTATTTATTCGTTTTAAAATTGCTTAACGAAATTCACTGCAGCGCGCCCTTCAGGATAGGCAAACTTCTTTCTTTATTTCTAGATTATGTTTCAACAGCCCCCGAGTACATTTGAACCAACCACGGCTCCCATCAATCAATTTACCACGCAGTCTTATGGTGTAAGCGATCCCACATCTTGGAATTGCCGTTGTTTTTTATTTTGCCGTTCATCTTTTTTGTATTTATTTTTTTTTCTTGCCATAAACTTTGTTTTCTTACATTTTCTTTCTTTTAATATTTATTTTATGTTTGGTTTCAAATTACAATTAATTTATTATAACGTCATTTCACACCCGATTTTATTTTTATTTTTCACCTTTTCCATTTCTTTTTTCTTTTGGTGGTTGGGTTGAGTTGGATGGGGTTTTAATTGCTATAAATTTGTGTATATTTTTTATTTTTATTTCTGTTCAGACGACGCCGATGTCGAATCAGTATGGAGCTGGGCCGAGCAATTACAATGCGCAGATGTATAATCAACAACAAATGGGTCAACAGCAAATGTTGCAGCAGCAGCAACAGCCATCGCAAATGCAACAACAATCACAGCAATATCAGAGCGATATGGATACACAACGACAAATGGGGATGAATTTAAGGAGAAATAGTCGAGTTTTAAATGCACAAGACAGACCTTCAGGTCCTATTGGACAGACTTTGAACGATAGGTAATTTAATTATTTTTCATGATACTTTTTCATTGGATTTGAATGATTCTTGTCATGCCTTCTCTGCCATTCTTTGAACACTGTTAGATACTTCCACATTGTCATAACAAAAATTAAATGCTATAAATTGAGGGATCTTATTCAGATCTATAATTACAATTCATAGAATAATAAAATTCAAATATTCTAATTTGCTGAGTGTACAAAATTACACTGCTTTGCTAAGGGAATTCGTCCTTGAACTGAAGTTCAAGTGATATTGATTGAATACGAAATGGTGGACGACCAATGTTGAAACCGCAATTGTCGTCAAGAAAATTCGTCAATATGACCACAAAATGAAAACTTTTCATGTGTTTTATATTCTCTTATCAAAAATAGAATTTAAAGAGGATAAAAGGATTTTTATTCCAACTCTACTTTCAACTCTCGTGAGAGTTTGAAATACCTTCAATCATTGTTAGTACGTGATGAGAAGTTCGCAAACTTTCTTTATCGTGTGAGAGTGAGAGAAAAATAAAAATAGAGTTTAATTCAATTTTGTTTTTCTGTTTTGTTTAGATTGGACCATTATAAAAGGCCACCAAGTCGTGATAGTTCAGTGGATAGACCTCGTATTCCAAATCGTTTGATTGGATCAAGACAACCGTCCGTTGATAAAAGTGTAATTTCTCAAGATGGTGACAGGTAAAAATAGTATAATAATATTTTTATATCGTTCACAACATTCTTTCAAGAAAGATAAATTTGAATCTCTGTCAGGAATTTTCTCCACCTGTCCACCTGACATTTCTTACTATTTAATTCCAATCATGTCATGCTCTAGCAAACAAAAAATATCTCCAGCATACAAATTATATTTTATTTGGTTTAAATTAAATAAATTCCCTGATAATAATTTTTTATTTTCTCTTCATTCAAGGACGGGAAGAGGTGCAAGTCTCATGAGATCAGGTACACCATTGAATGGCTCAGCAGTTGGTAGTGGTGCAGCAACACCAGTTTACACACCACCAACATCAAGTCAATTCGAAGGTGCATTACTAAAAAATCGTGGAATGGGCCAGGAAATCTTGCCAAGTGCTGTACAACCAAAACGTACTGAAAGTCTTTACGTTGCTGCTGCTCGTGCATCGATTAGCGGTGGTGGAGGTGGAGGTGGTGGTGGTGGGGGTGGTGGTGGTGGTGGTGGTGGCATGTCCAAAGTAAGTTTTTACCTCTCAAAATTATTCTTTAAATAATTATCTACATCACATTCCCATATTAATTCATTTACTTTATATTCTACATACATATTTATATATTTAAATTGTAGAATTAATTCAAAATTATTATAAATTAAAATTAGAATAATGAATAGTATTTTAATCGATTTTTCTAGATTATTTGTACAGTAATTTTCTCATGGTGTTTTCAATAACAACATAATGGATAAAAGATTTTCGTTTTCCAATCTGTTTTACAATTTTGATGTTTATATCTCTTTTTCTAATTACTAAAATAACTTATTTGTTTTTCCTTTTTTCACTCAACCATTATTACTACTTTTATGCCTTATATATATTTATTTTTTTTTTAACTGTGTGGTGTTTTTTTGTGCTGTGTTCTGTGCATGCCAAAACTCAGGACACGAGCCGGACGGTCCCCGCCTTCGTCTCAACACCCAAGGGCCGCGCTACTCTATGAGTATAAGTAATAAATAAAATAAAAAATAAGAGAATATTTATTTTATTATTGTTTTAACTGAAATACGAACTGAGTTCAATACTATATACTATAAACAATGGAAAAACAACAACACAACACAAATATTCAAGCAAAAGAAAGAAACATTCGTTGAGGCCAAGAAAAAACACATTTTAATTTTTATATTTAACAAACTGTTGGATTGTTTTTGTTCTTTTGAGTTTCGGTTATAATTAATTGCATGAATGAAAGGAAAAACAAATGTTGATGTTATTGAACGTACCTGAAAGACAATTTGAAAAATTTAATTCACCTGTCCCCTTTTGTGTACACGACAAATCCTATTGAGATCAGTGCGTGCCTATCAAGTGATCAGAATAAATGATGAGATCAGACAAACGATCTTTTTGCTCTACTTCATAAAAGAATGAAGAAAAAAAAGCGAATATAATGACGAATAAAATTGTATAAATATATAATCCGGAATTTTATTGCAATTATTTTTCTAAATAACTTCACTATACGAGATGGAAATAATAATTAAACGAATAAATGAATAATAAAAACCGTCCCACTATTGATAATTCAAATGTATACATCGCAATCAGGGAAAAGTTTGATGTCTTTGTGATGCTTAAAGTAAATAAACTGAGATGATAATATTAGTTGATGAATTATTTGAGGTATTTTCATTAATTTTCACAATTTTCGTTGTAAATAATTGACAAATAATATTCAATTGTCGAAGTTGAATGAATTTTAATTTATTTATAATAATTAACTTGAATGATTTGTTGCTGGAGTGAATGTTGCATTGATTGACAGTTTGTTTATTTAAAAATTCGAAAAATTGCCAAATCTCTGTCAAATTCACACTCATTTTCATTCTCCAAATTTTTTCTCACTTTGAATCACTGAACAACAATCTCAAATAAACCGCCAACTAAATTGTTCTCTCTGTTTTCAAAAACAACACACAAGTTCGATGTTCCAATGTAAACAACGAGAAGAAAAAGAATAAATAAATAATTAACAAACATACAGAATACAAAATTTCACAATTGAATTTTAAATACAATTGTAAAAAATTAATAAACTGTTTATCCATTCTTTTAATAATTAATTTCAAAAATTTTACAAACACATCGATAAATTAACAATGTGAATGTGAAAAACAAGTCAACAATACAATAATAAATTAAAGTTCCTTTACAAAGCAACGGAATGTGCCCTCCAAATTATTTTTCTGTCGCAAAAAAAAACGCTGCTCTGTTCGTCTATCTTACAAAAGTAATTTATAAACAAATATTTATATAAACATATATATGTATGTTATAATTATTATTAACCACTATATCATATATGATAAACATATATGGATATATAAATGAATATTAAAGTCGATTGTAAAATAATATTGTTGCTCGGTAAAATTCGCATAATAATGAAAAAGGTTTCATCAAAATGAAACAAATAAAAATAGAAACATTTAATCGTGAGTGGTGTGGAGGCGGGGACCGACATTTTTATATATATTTTTTCATTAACTTCATTTATTATTTATTAATTCATAAATTTTTCCATCACTGTATTATTCCTCTCATTCTATTTATTTTGCTGCATTGAATTTAATTATATAAATCCATTTGCCATCAAGTGTCGATATTTAATTTCAATATTTATATTCAATCACAATATTTTTATGCCATTTATTTATTCATGACTGAATTTATTACATAACACACAAGATTATTATATATTTATTTCGTTTAACAATTGTATTTGTTAATCATAATGAATTTTCATAATTTAATTCATTTTTTCGATTCGTTAGAAATTAAAATTGAACAAAATTTGACAAACTAAAATTCACAATTTCAATTTAATTTGTATTATAATTAATTGATTTAAATTATTTCATTTGCTATATATTTATTCTCCACACCTTCACGACAGCCTTTCCCATTTATTATTGGTCAGAGACATTATTTTTCTAACGCATGCTTCAAATAAAACCTTGACACAATTTTACGTATATGAAAGGGGATGAAGTGAAAATGATTATTAATTAAATAAAAATAGTGTGTGTATATAAATATGTATCAAACAATATTGACACGTTTAGATTCAATGCGATCTTTATGTGCACTGTTAAACAATTGAAGTAAACAAAAAAGAAAAAAAGAATACAGAAACAAATACTTTAAAACAAAATGATAAATAAAAAATTAAGGGAAATCAAATGAAAGCCTGCGAGAGAGATGAAACAAAAGAATTTGTTTAATTGTCAAATCTATTTTCACTGTGATATAAAATTAATTATATTGTCTTTACATTTCTTCTAATCGAATCATTCAAATAATTTTTTTCCTTACAATAAGAGAATTAAACAATTGGCCAAATTGATATTGTATGTTATTTTATAATTTACTTCAACTTTTTGATATCTCTATTTTCATTCCAATGAAAGATATCAAAGGTAAAAAGAAATATTATAAATATTTATTTCAATACAAATAATTTAATCAATATAAATAATTTATTTTGTGTATTATTATTTTCATATCTCTCTGCATTGCACAATGCCTTCGAACGTGAATATTTTTATTGGAAAAAATAAGTGCCAAGATGATGAATATTATAAAATTCAACTGAAAAATATGAAAAGGAAACAAATAAGAATGAACGAATTAGAAACAAATTCAAATAATAATGGCAATGTATAATGAATATAAATTCAGATGCATTTATAGAATGAATCAATAAATAAAATAAATATAATACAGGACAATTGACAATGAGTTTGAATTTAATGCCATGTCATTGTTTTCAAAGTCATTGCGACAGTTCAATTGATGTTTATGCCAATATCTGAAGATTTTATTTTTTAATATATTCAGTTCGTTGGTTCTGAATTGAATTGATTGTTGTGATTGTTAAAGGAGACGTTTGGACAGGCTCACGAAGGACATTGAGAGTTTTAAAATAAAACAATTCAATTCCTTCAATATCATCAAAAAACTTCCAGATATTGACATAAATATTAAAACAATTTCAGGGTTTAACTTCAGCAACGCACATTGTTTATAAAAACAATTAAACGTGCAACTATAGATTATAAATAAAAAAAGAAAGAAACGAAGAGAAAAAAAATTACTAACTCGGCTTTAACATATAGAATAAAATTGTTGAATGTTGTGAACGTGACTGAACTTGTTCTCTCTTTAATTGGTTTTGTTTTACCTTTTTTATTTTCATTCGTTCGATGGAAAAAAAAGCCACTAATAAACTAATTGAAAATTGTAACCTATGAATAATGTTGTTGCTAATATAAAACAGAAAAACGAAAATCTATATATATATATATATACAAACATACATACAATTAATGACTACAATTTATGGATATAAAATTTCCTTCCAATTTTTATTTTGTTTTATTTTAGTCCTTCAATCTATTTATTGATTAAAAATTAAAAGGATCTAGTTAACTATTGACAATTTTCAATTTAGTAAAATGAATTTTTCTTGTTTAATGAGAAAGTTTTAGATGAAAAAAGAAAAATAAATAAATAAATGGACTGAATCAAATTCTGTAACTGTTAATGTGTTAATTATGTTGACCGGGTTTCTTGAGAATGGAATCTCGTTCAATGTCGACGTTGATCACTCGCCAAGATTTCAAGTTTCGTGAAGGAAATGACTCACACACAAGCAAACATATTTTTACATAGAGACAATAATACTCACATCTCATTCCCACCCTTTTCTCTATCGCTCGTCACTTAAAAGTAATCGAATGAGATCTCACCGAAGCACAAAGACGAAACCAGAATGTTAACGCCTATGTATTAACATTCATATATATAAGTTTGTGTTCGTGTGTGTCGTTCTGTCGTGACTATTTTTAACAATGAGGCAGAAAAATTCGGTTACAGCAGATACAACGACTAGAAAATTTTATTTTACGATTTACAATCGAAATAATTTATCATTTTTATCTTATTCAATTGATAAATATAAATATTTGTTTAATAATTTATATCAAATTATGATAAATTAATTAGAGAAAGAAAGAAATTAAAATTTCTATTCAATTTATCTTTGAAATTAATTTCCAACTCTGTTTTTCATTGTCAATTTTGATATTAACCCAAAATTTTTCATTCTCTTCAATCATAAAATGATAAAAAAAGAATAGTAAAATAAAAATATTCAATTTTGACCATAAAAAAAATATTTGGCACTGAATTTAGATTGTTTATCTAATAATTTATTTATCTTGGCACGGAATATTTGAAAAATAATAAAAAATCCAGAGTAGAAAAATGAATTTTATCATATTATTTATTATACAATTATATATTTTTCAAATTGAAATTGTGTAGTGATAAATAATTTAGATCTTTCAATTGAATGAACAGAAGAAAAAAAATGTGACAAAGTAGCACAAGAAAAAAATCTCTCATCTTTGAAAGGATTTATTTTTTCCCAATCTTACCTCGCGCGTCTTCATTCTATTGCGATAGAGAGCGCGCGCTATTTTCGTATCTCAACGTAGGTCTGATCAGTCTGCGGCCTGGCCTCATCACTGAGGAGGCGCTTTTAAATTTTAAACTTCTCAATCAATTGTTGTTGGTTTAAAAATAAACGACAAAATAAATTGACCAATTAAAGAAAAGCAAACAAAAAAATTCTTCAATAAATTTTATCCAACAAAAATTCTTATTCACATTGACATAATAAAAAATACCAAAAGATAAACCAATAAATGAATAAATAGATAAATAGAACGTGAATAAATGAAAGAAATGGATTTGTGGAATTTTTTCTTGTGGATATTCAGTGAGAGGACATTAAATAATTTCTTTAAAATCAGTTCGACAATTTTTCAGTGAATTCATAGAATAAATTTTCATTACAATAAAGAACAATTAAATTCAATTGTTCCAGATACAAGAAATAATTTTCGAAGCATACAAAATAAAGAGAACGTGCAAATAAATTTGACGTAATTAAAATTTAGAGGATTAAAATGTTTTGGTTAGAACCGGATGAGGAAGAGGAGGCTTTGCTATGCAGTCCAGCTCTCATGGCCAGAAGGGCATCAGAGTCTTGGATTGTAGCACCTCCAGTCGAGGTATAATAAATAAATAAATAAATTGATCAATTAATCAATCAATCCAATCTTCAACTCAATAGAAAGATATACTAATCAAATTAAGAAATGATAAAAAATTATTTCCAAATGTAAATTCACTGTCAAATATTTTTTTCTCGTTTTTAACTTTGTTTCTATTCACATCTGAATAATTCTAAAAACAAATATTATGAATGTTTTTAGTCAGGTGATTCATATCATCTCTCAAGGTTATTTCACGCATACACGAGCTCATACTTATACACACAGACACACGAATACTTTAAGATAAAAACGATGAACCTCTTCAATCATGTCGTAAATTAAAAGAAAAGAAAAAAGTAAAATATCTCGTTTTTGGCATTGATCCACTGTGTTTCGCCAAGGTGATGCACAGCATTTCAACGATTGTCCATTGGCCAATTGGAATTGAGATGAAGAGAAATAAAATAATTTGGTATTGAATTGATTGAAAAATGAGAAAAATAGAAATTATTCATTAGATTTTTTTCCACTGAATGAATTATTGTATAATATTCAATAATAATCAAAAAAACAGAAATCTCTATCGAATTTCAACTTTTAAATATCAAATAAAGTCACAAAAATAGTTCAAAAAATTATTTGAACTCACCAAAAACACGAGAAAAAAAAAGAATACCACTAAAAAAAAATCTGTGTTTAGTTGTTGGTTTTGTTTGTTTTGTTTGTTTTTGTTTTTCTATTCAATTTAGGCGATGCCAGTAACGTCGATACCTCTACAACGAAAAAAATCACTGCCGGACGTTGCACAGCCAATAAAACTAACGGCAACGTCACCATTGTCGAGGGAAGAGGTCAGCGTGTTGAGCAGTATGAGGAGAGAGGAGATACGACGGCAGATTGATGAGAGCGAGAGACTCAGGGCCAATCCCCTTCTATATCTAGTCAGTCCCCAGGTCAAAGTGAGTTTTGTTTGCTTTGTTTTCATTTTTTCTTTGTTCATTTTCGAATTTTTCTTTAGCCCCCCTTCTTTATTTTTTTATACACTTTCATTAGCTTTTTTGCATTATTTATTGCACATTCAATTGTCATCTTCAGGCTACGCTGCATAAGAGGTGACTTATCGCATTTTATTTTAATTTATCATTAACATTTATAATATTATAATGCACTGTGATTGTTACAGTTAATGAAAATATTTATTGATTACTAAATTAATTTGTTGATGATAGAACATTATGAGGAATTGAAAATTATTCAAACTATTAGATACGAATAAAAATTTTCTTAAGTTCCAAAAGTTATTTCAAAAGGAGGTTTTACTGTATTTCTTTTCCCATTTTGTTTATTCATTAAATTATCATTAACTGTAACCAAAAATTATTTCGCAGTGCACTACAATAAACCAATAAAAATAAAAATACTTTTTTTATTCAACCATTCGATTATCCCCATGGACTAATATTTATATTTTCTTGTTTCTACTTACAGGACTGGTTCTCCAGGCAACAGCTGGTAATGCTGGTGCTGTTCATCAACATATCGCTGGCCCTGATGTTTATTAAATTGTTAACGTAGCAGCCGGCTCGTCATTGGATGGAATATCACTGCGCCGTGGATGCAACCTGAAAGAATAAAGAAAAAAAATCTTGTTGTTATATTTGTTGTTATTGTGGATGAAAAAAAAGGAGAAAGAAGAAAAAAAGAAAAAGAATTGAAATAAAATAATGAAAAAAGAAAAAATATGAATTTCAATCAATTCATCAATCACGTTCGATGTTGTAATAAATAATCGACAATTTTAATGAACATATTTTGTGTATTTTCTCTTCTTTTGTTGTTGTTTTTTTATGTCCATGATGGTTCTTGTTTAGTCTTTGATGTTAAAGTGGTAAAAGTACTCGTGAAAGAATCGATAACGAACTCGACAACACATTTTTCAGCTTGACCAATTACGAAACAAGAAAATATAAAATGAAAAATGAAACGAAGATAAATAAATAAAAATATACATATATAAATAAATGGAATCACAATAAAATGGACTTTTGTGAGGAAATAGTTGAATGAATGGAAGAAAAGAAAGAAAAAAATAACATTAAATAATGTGAAGAAGAAGTAAGAAAAATGTAGCACACAATTTCTAACATGTTGAGCCAAGAATTTTTATCGATGTATAAAGTTATGTAAAAGAGAATAAAAAAAAAGGAAAGAATAATAATGAAAAACATTAATGAAGAAAATATTTGCGGCGAGTAAATAAATTTGAATATTACTAATTATAAACTCGCGGGCCCAATAGAATTTCAATTTGATAATAAACAATAATTATAATTGTACATTGTAAATGAACGTTTATACACTTTAACACACACACACACACATACATAAACACATTTAAAAATGTGTATAAAATATTTTGATTGGTAAAACAAAATAAATGCGACAATTTTGTGAAGTGGAATATTTATAAAATAAGAAAAAATCAAAAACAGATTTTCATTGAGTATTTGGAATACGACAAATTTTGCTTTCACATACCCTAATTATATATAATCATTATCCAATTAAATAATTAATTGACAGAAAAAGGAGGTGAATAGATAAATAAATAAATAAATAATTAAACAATTAAACTATATATTTGTCATACGAAAGATGAGGGAAGAAAATTGTGCTGTCATTTCTCAAGCACAGAAAATCCACAAAATTCTGTGTATAAGAATGAATTAGAAGAATTTTTGTATTCTTAACAACAAAAGTGATTGGAGAATCGAAAAAAAATTTTTAACACTGATAATGTGTGTGAGAAAGTGCGAGGAATTTTTGTAGGATTTTATTGAAGAAAAAAAAATGTGGAGAAGAGTGAAAAAGAATTGGGGAATAGAAAACAAAAAAAATTGTAGAAGAATTATCAATTTTTGCAGCATTTTGAAAAAATTAACAAAAATAAATAAATAAATAAACAAATATGAGGTATCGTGTGCCTTCTATGCCTTCCAAATCGAGGTACCGTACTCTCTATTAATAACAATAATATAAATAAATATTGATAAACAAAAAATAAGTAGCAAATAAATTAAAATTGATATAGAAAAATGTTTCACAAAACTATTTATACATTTTTTTCTTCACAAATACAACTAAGAGGTGAATAATATAAAAAAATATTTGGAATAATCATTTTGATTAACAAAAAAAGTAATGTTTTATATTGTCAATGTGTTATTGGCTAAGAAATTTACAATATTAGAAGAAAAAAGGAAAGAAAATTGTTGAGAAAATGTAGGAAAGGATGAAAAATGTTTTGCACAATCTTTAAGAAAATAATCAGAGCAGTCAATTTTTGCATATCGCACGATTGTTTTCTAAAATACCTAACTAAATAATTAATAAACGCATCAGTTCTTAACTGATATCATTAAATTAATGTGGCGGTGTAATAATCAGCTTGAAAATGCACACAATAAATGTCTGATAATATAAAGTGACATGAAATAAAAACGAGTGAAAACAATTTATGAAAGAGCGAAACCGCAATTTGTTGTTGAAAAACATTTGGATATTTACACGGAGTAAATAATAATATTAAAAATTATATCAAAGAGTTCCCTCATTAACTATTGCAAAATGAGCGAATTGATGGTGAAAAAAAAATCGCAAATTTGCAATATTTCACAATTTTAATTAATTTCGTATTTGTTCTTTTTCTTTCTATTGATTTGATATGATATAAAAAAATTATTTCTCTATTATACAGAGAGCTATTTAATTATTAAAAACCAACATAAATTTTATCTTAGTTTAATGTAATACAAATTAAAAACAAAAGTATCAACATGTCGTATGGACGATGTATATTTTATAATCACGTCAATAAACAGAAACGTTTCGACCCTGGTCAACGACCCCTTGCATGGATATCGATTGCGTCGCGTTCTCATTTCGGAAGCAATATAAAACAAACCACGAAGGCACAATAGATTCCACCAGTGTCGAAAGAAGGAAGAAATAAAAACAGAAGCAAAAAAAAATATAATAAATAACAGAATAAATAGATAAATAAGAGTTCAAATACAAAATGTAAATTCAAGTTGTGTCTCAATTTCTTTTTTACTTCTTCATTATTTTCGTTTCATTCTATTTTCTTTTCTGCAACCGGAAACAAACAAAAATACTGACGTCGACCGAGTGTATTTTGAAATAAAATTAATGCGCCGTAAGATACATAAAAGTGAAAGCACACTTTGTACATTAAAAACACAACAGATAAAATAAGAAAGTGAATGGAAGAGAAAGAAAGAATTTCTTTGTGCTACAGCTTTCCGATGTGTAAAATTAAATTGCGAGAAAAAAAAACACGAGTGATTAATTCTTATACTCAAATAATTGATGATATTAAAGAAGAGAAAAAAAAAATTATTGAAATGAATAATTGAGTCAACAAAAACGTACAGAAGAAACAGATTTTCGTGTATTCACTTTTGTTTAAAAGTGTCATATTTTGAAATCGAGTGATATCATTTTCGATAATGCTAAGCTGTTTCAATGAGAAGAATAAACAAACGAATTTATTTAAACCCCCACTCTCCTCAAAATTGCCTCTCTGTCCTCAACACACACACAAAACCACTCTCGCAAAAAAAAAGTATCAATTCACCTTGACATTGTTCCACAAAAAAATTATTCACCCAATTTAAAATATAACAAAAAATAATTTCAATGTGTAGCAAATTTTTTTTCCAACAAATCTCCTTTCATTATATCAATCCAATCCAATCCAATCAATCATTCTCACATAATCTCCACCATACCATAACTGTTATGTAAATTAACAATAATCAGCAAAAAAACACTGACAGAAAAAAAAATATTATTTCTTCTATCTTCCACTTTTTTTTCTCGACATTGTGATTATGTTAATGCAACTTGAACACCTATGATAACTCATTACGTCATGTGTATAAATATATAGATATATTTATACAAATTTTTTACGTCGTGCAGTCATTTCCACTCCTACATGGAATCGTTTCGAGGGCAGAGATAAAGTATTGCGTTCATTTATAATAATAATAATAATAATTGTATTAATAAAAAAAAAGAAACATCGTAAATTCGGTGTGTCATTTAATTCTCTCATATCTATTTTATCTCCTTTACAAATGTTTAATTATTATTATTAACATTAGCAATTTTTATTTTTCTGCTCTTCGATTCACAATACAAATTAACTGTCTCACTTCATGCATACATAAATAAATATACAGCGAAGCCCAATGATATCATAATAATAATAATCATAATCGACTACATCAGCTACAGAAATGTGTAATAACTGATACGAAGAAATGGATGAAAAGTAAACTGAACAAAAACGCAAAATAAAAATATATAACGATTAATTGTAAATTAAAAAACATTGTAAAACTGAATCATTAAACGACAAATGAAATAAACAAAAATAAAAGAATAAATTGACGCACAAAAAGAAAATATTGTTAAATAAATTAAATGTATAAGTGAAAATGGAAAATTATCCAAAAGTATGAATTGAAATGAAGAGAGAAAATGGAATAAGAAATAAATAAATAAAATATGTATATAATATATTGATTATATATATTTTTAGTTGTAATATTAAATTAATTTGTGGGAAAATTTTATTCAAGTAAATTTATTTGTTGAGTGTAAAAGTGAGAAGAGAATGGTAGAAGAAAAGAAAAAAAAACCACCGAGAAATTATGAATTGTGCCAAAAAAAAAAGTATATGGCAATGTGAGTTTGTTGATTATTGATTAAATTGATAACAACAATTGCATGAATATTTTTCTTTCTGTGGCCGAGTGAGTGTCTGTAAATTGCATATCATTGAACGCAAAAGAAGGGAAGCGAAATGAGAAAAAAAAATGAAGAATTGTAGAGAAAAATAATATAAATAACTCTTTTATCATATATCCACATATTATACATGCATTATCATAAATATATTTATATGTATGTATATATTTCAAACTGTTATCTCTTTATTATATTATCACTATACATAGATATCCACTCATATATATATATATATATATATATAATATATTTATATGTAAACATCTTGTTATTATATTATAACGTGCATTCATCTCATTAAGAATGAAAATTAATCAGCCCCATGAAAATATGAATAAATAATTTGAAAATAAAAAGAAGAATTTATCATTTTATAAGAATAGTAATTGTAAAATGTGAAAATTATTTCGTTCGTTGGCAAAATCATTAAAAAAGAAAAATAAATTAATTGAATAATAAAATATGACTTTCCCAAATTTTATTTACAAGTTTAAACAAATAAAAATAAGTTTTTGGTATCTTCACCACAATTTTCATCATATATTAATGATCATTGTAAATTACTATTATTTATCACAATTCAATAACACATTCAACATTATTTATTACATATTAATGACGGAAAAATAATTTAATGTACTGTCATTGTCATTGATTGAATATGGACTTGAACATAGTAAGTATAAAATATTTATTCACTTGCAGTTATATAAAAGTTTTTTTCTTGTTTTATTACTCATTGGTCATTGCATTGCATGCAATTATTCTTATTTATATAGATATATATATCACGGTCGTTAAATTGCATGAGACTTATCTCAAGTCAATCAATGAATCTTCACGATGAAATATAAATTATAAAATGTAGAGAGAAAATTTTTCTTGGTCTTCAATATTTTCGAATGTTAAAAATGAATGAAAAACTTTTTCAATGAAAATCCATCCAACCCTCAAATGAATAATGAATTTACAAACAATTTTACACATACGACATTCAAATAATTCCATAAAATAAATATTTATTTACATTTCATCAAAGTTCATTGAAAAAAAGAAAAAAGTTTATTATCAAATTGCATTAATAATTTATTCAAGATTATAATTCTATTCTTAAAAAAAATTTCCCGACTCTAATCACGAATATACATATACATACATATCAATTATTTATCTTTATTACTGTAAATATACAAGTCTTTATTTTTTATTTATCATATCACAGGCAGTTGATCCCTCTTGCACTTATTCACATACTTTCTCTACGTAAATAATCGCAGCTAATTATAAGCCATGCAAAATTGCGACAAAAGAGAAAAAATCAAAAAAACAGCAGAAGAAAAAAAGAGCCCAGAAAGAATAACAAAAATATCCGGTGATAAAATTTGACAAATTAGCAGAGTAAATGCAAAAAAATTATATGATGATAAGCCACTCAACAATGATTTATTACCTCGAAATAAAATGAACGAAAGAATTGTGCGGAAATAAATTTAGTCATTGGCTCAGAGTTATAAATAATTTTTCATAGGAATTCCTTGCCTATTCAAAGCATAATTTCCTTCACAAAAAATCTTCAAACATTGTCCATTAGTTGACTAATTAGAAATAGAATTTTACTTGGGTAGAAGTTAATTCGCTTGGGCAACAGTCAAACTTTGATCGTATTTTTCTCTAAATTAAATTCCCCCAAACGGCGTTAATAATAACTCAAAACTCAATCATCCCATTAACATAATTCTTTCACGAAAATATTCATCATCGCATCCACTATCGTCCAAACTAGTACCATTGTTATACCCTGAAAATTCAATTTTCCACACGCATTACCAAATCAACAAAATACAAACCCATCCTTCAAAATTTCACAATTTTCCAAATACATCAACTACCACCTTCACCAAATGATTCAAACACAAATCAAAATTCCCATAAATTCTATCATTTAAATAAACCAGTAAACAACAAGAATATGCAGCCAATTAACTGCACAAACTCATTAACATTCACACGATAACAAAATAAACCAATGATTACACTCACGATGGCTAATTGACTGTCCTAAGTTATCAGCTCAGCTCCTAACTATAAAACTGATCTCCAATTTATCAATAACATCGTAACTGAGTTACCTGAAAAAATAATAAATAATTACATAAATAGGTAGATAAACTGTACAACAAGAAATGTTTAGCAAAAAAATAAATGATAATAAGCATTCGAATGAAGGAAAATGAAGAAAAATTAATAAAAATAAAAAGAAGTGATATCATGTGTGCACGTGCGTGATGGTGACCTCGCTTTTGTCCACGCAATTCCCTCATGCAACTCTTCTAGTTGCCCTGATTCGTTAGTCGACGGTTTTAGTCTGTTTTTTTTTTACTTATTACTGAAGTGACTACCAGCGCCGAGAGACCTTCATTTATGAAGCGAATGCATAGGCACTCGACATGCGCAGAGAAACACACACGCAACTGATCGTTTATACACAAACTACTCAAATATAATGATATGATATGATACTTTGTGTGTATACATTGAATGAATATAAAGCTTACAGACTTTTTCTACGACGCAGAGCAATTTTTCCTTATTTTTTCTTAGCGTCGTTGAGAATTTTTAATCCTAAATTGATACTTTAGCGCGAGTATGATATCAAGACGAATTTGTGTAAATTTGTTAATTTAATTTCGGAATTTGCTTTTGCGAGAATTGATTAGGAATATTTATTGTTGATTGTTATTAGCGTTTTTGAGTTTCGTTCAATGTGAAAGATTTATGAGAATAATTATTGATCTGAGATTGGATAATTGTCTGTTACAACTATGTAATTTCATATGCTCGACGTTGCTATTAACGAATTAAAAATATACGTATGATAATTAACTGTTTGTATGTGTGATAAATTATGAGTTGGAAGAAAGTTAGTTGTTAATATTCATGTAACGTTAGTAGTTTGATAATCATTGAAATAAGTCGATGTAGAGTCATTAAAAATCGTTTTGCACAGGAACGATTTTTCATTAATTTCATTTCTCCTGATGTTGGCCAATGAATTGATGGAGTTGAATTAACCTAAAAATGTTATTAATGTAAATATTATCATTAGAATTGTCCTAAAATTTTCTCCAGGTAAAATTGTTATTGTTGAAAAGGTTTCCTTCAATATCATCAAACAATTGAAGTGTTGTCCCTTAAATTTTGGTCTTGTGGATAACCAATAAACAAAATTTTCCATCAGAACTACAGGAAATGATGAAACTACTGAAAAAATAACCTCAAATTAAAACAGAAACTTCTTTTAGCCAATAATAAAACATAACAATTCTAAGAACTAATAAAACGCAAAACAATTGCATAAAGCGTTGAAATATACCTCACATTACAGCACATCCTATAAACATAATTATGTACATAAACCAATTGTGTTCTATCGGTTACTCTTTGTTTATAAATGCGCCGTAATTTCTATTTCGAATTTCGCGTGTCATGGCACACAATAAAAATGTACACGCGCAAAATAATTGTTCGTCTTTCTCCACTTTTTACTTTCTTCACAATCTTCATTCGTTTGCTCATCATCCTTAACGCGCATGCGCAATCAAACCACAGTTTAACGGTCACTTGCGCGCGCATATTAGCTAAATAATTTTTATAAACACGATTTTCCCAACTGAATTTTCTCTACACGTGCGGTTAAATCGTGTGTCAAGGTCATATTTAATTAACCACTTATGAAATTTATCAACATCCTCCTACGACAATGAAATAATGAACAAAATAAAATAACAATTTGCTAATTAATAATTAATATTCATCATTGCGTTGGATTGGAGATGAGCAAATCCATTAATATTTGAATATGATATTCAATTTGATGTGAATTATCAGTTGGAATTTGATATAAAAAGGTGAGGAAAAATGATAAGGAAAGTAGAAAAAATTATCTAATCTTGGAGTAATATGAAAAATTAATTGCAGGATGTCTGTGTGAGTTGGATTATGCAGAAAATGAATTCACGTGTGTGTTTTTAACATACACAGTGCACATTTGTACTGCTTCCGTTTAAACACATTCGCACATGTATGGATGTTAAAAGGAATATTTCTCTTTCTCGTCTACTCGCTCTTTGTCTCGTGTTATATATTTAAAATAACGCCACGTGTCTATTATACCACATTGCACAAATGTATATAGTTTGTATGTAATCATGCACTTTGGGCTCGTTAAGTAACAGTTTTTCTGAGTAAAAGATTAGAAAGATTATTAATTAATGAAAGAAAAAAAAGAAATATAAAAATGTCTGGGATGTAAAAATGAGAGTGAGATTTATTGCTTGTTGGTGATTTTATTGGTCTTCATGGCCTTTTTCCTCTTTAGTTCAACGTTATTATGAGGAGAAATGTTATATCATGAAATGAATGTTCGTTAGAGCAAACATTTGTTGGGTTTTGTCTTTCATTTTGAAAAGATTTGATGAAATGAAGTGTTGAAATTTTGGAACACTCTAGAAAGTAATTGAAATACTCTGAGGTCACAGAGAATTTTTTTAGTTAACTAATAAAATGTTCATTGTAAACATAACCCTACTGATTAATCATCAAAAGTTGATCGCATTTATGTCTGGAAGAACAAAGGGAACTAAATTATTGAATAAATGAAGATCAGAATGATTTTCTGATAGTAATGGAAAAGAAGACGACAAGTTTATATAATAACTTTACAAATAAATTTTTCAATTGTATCAATAAAACAATGAGTGCAGTACAGTTCCATTTGATAAATATGTCATATCAATTACATTAACCAACACAAAACAAAACCTCAATGGATTTATAAATAAATGATTAATATAAAGGAACAAAGATTCTTCAAAAATTTCCATCAACATCAGAATCAAATTGCTTCGCATTTATTTTGTATTCTGAAAATTATTCTTGATTTTTCACATTCAACAAAGACAAATAGTTCAAATACATCATCAAATTTAATAGATTATTAATTATCTACTCATCTCTCACAGCTTCGCTCTAAAAATTCCCAAAAACAATTCAATCAAAAACCAATTGAAATTTCCAAATACACAAAGAATTCCTATCGAAATTCGATTGGAAAACAATTAACGAAATTCCCCAAATATGAAATAAAATAAAACTAATCTTTCAATCTTTATCAATTCCCCTCCAATACCTTTTGCCTGGTCTTCCATCTCCCTTCATCGTCTCTCTGCACTTCACAGTGGCAAATTCATCGTCAAAGATATTCCACACGGAAGAAACATATACATCAACGTCTCCCTCCCCTCTCTGTATCTCCCTTTCTATCCCCACACAATCACAACAAAGAGCAGAACGTAATTTTCTATATTCCACCGCGACGTGGCAGCACTATCGCCCCTTCAAAACATCATAACCTACAATGCATTGTCCGAATACTGAAATATCTATTGCGCAGTAGGTTTACTGCGCATCGTGTGGAATATCTTCAGTATTACCAACCATTAGTCACATACGCATGCGCACAATGACTCGTTTACCTTCCCTCTCTCCAAATCTCACGGACAATAATAATTCTCTTTCTCTATGCGATACCTACCAACAAATGTTCACGAGCTCATCGTGTACGACCCGTATCCAAGCTCAGTAAACAGCTGGCGACGCGCCGTGCGTCAGAAGGCTAAAATGTCGAATGGAACAATATCGGGATAGAATTTATTAATAATAATAACAATAGAATACATCACAAACATTTGAATTTTTTGTTTAATTTATTCGTCAATACCTAAACAAAACAGAAACAATTCTATCTCACGCAATTTCATTAATTCTCTTGTTTCACACAATAAAGAAAAATATTTGTGTGAATATACGAAAAGAGAAATAAACAGAAGAAAAATAAAATTGAAAGAACTTTTTGTCTGTAACAATTGTGAACTTTGAATTATTCTTTAATTGCGCGTAAAATTTGTTAAAAAAAAGCGCTTTTGAGATGAAATATCTGTATTGATATATAGAAATACGAATAAAGAAGAAAAAGTTCTTTGTTCATTCGGTATTTTTCACTGAAAATGAATAAGAGGACGGGAAAAAAAAGAAACAAGTGAAGAGAGGTAAAATATCTCTTGCGCATTCGTTTTCGTGCTATTGGCGCAGGGCTTTGTTCGCCTGCACCGTTAGAGAGAGAACCTATACACAAAACACACATATATACACATAAACACACGTATTATGGAGTGATATCGATGCACCAAAGTGTATTAGGTGTGTGTACGTGTGTGTAATTCATTATTTTCCCCCATATACTTCTGGGTTTTTTTTTATTTTCATCTAGTGATTAACGAAACTGCGTGAAGTTAATCGATAAACACGGAAGTAAAAATTGTTTTTGGGATTTATTCAGAGACTTTTGGTGATTGTTTGCTTTTATTGATCATTGGGAACTTTGGTTAGAAAAAAGTGTTGACATTGTGATAAAATAAAGGTGGAAAAAGGTGAAATTTGCATCGCCTGGGGATTTTTACATTGAAAAAAGGACATTTTGTGAGTGCTTTGTTTTGGCGAAGCAGCTGATCGACAAGTCCACCAACCACTACTACCAACATTCAATTTTTGACTGCATCGCTGATTGGATGTGGAGAATAAATACAAAAAGCTGTGAAGGGAATAAACGTTCAGTTCTTTGATTTTTTTAGGCGACTTCGTTCACGAGTTTTCTCATTTGGTTTTGTTTGTTCTGGCTATTTGCGTTTGTTATTTCGCTTGACAACAGCGAAGGGAATGAAAACAGAATTATCTGTTTTATCTGATTATCTACGTAAATATACATATATATATACATAGGCATATGTATATATGGCGGGGGAAGAAGAGAAATAAATGAGAATAGATGAGAAGTGATGAAATTTGTGGAAGAATTTCGGAAGAAGAGAAATAAAACGTTTCAAGTGGGAGGAAGATATTAAACGCAAACGATTTTTGATGTTCATTCAGAATCAAAAGGGCAACACACAACCGACCAGAAAAGAATTGGAATAAAAATTATTCAGATTGAGGAATAAGACAAATATTGAAACGTAAAAACAATTTTATTCAAGTGAACTTCGAGTAATAATTGAAGTTTGGTAATATTAAGAACAATAAACAAAAGAGATAGAGTGAAAAGAGAATTACTCGTGGAATTATTAAAAAAGAGATGAGAATTTTATAGTAGAAACATTTTTTTTTCGTTACACAATCTTTAAATTTGTGAATTTTGACTTTGAGAACGAGTTCAAGTTCGCGTGTGTTTGTGGTTTGAATGAAGAATTGAAGAAAGGAAAGAAATTTTGTTTATATGATATTTGATAAAGAACAATTGGAATTAAATTGTGATTGAACTGAAGAAGAGATAAATTACATTTATTGTTTTTTTGGCAATAACAATTTATATTCATTCTATTTTTCTGCACTTCTATTTTCATTTGGTTGGATTAAATATTCTCTAGTCTGAATGACTGTGAGTTTATTTGTTGATTCAGTTGGGTGGTTCTACATTCATTATTTAATCACAGAGTTGACGACGAATATAGAGAATCACTGATATATGAGGAACAGGTCAACAGGGGCCGTCCTCGCGCAGAGTTTAAAACGTGGGGTACGGCCCCAAAAGAGCTGACAAGGGTGGCTTTCAATTAAATAATTATGTGAATTTTAAATTTGGACAAGAGAGCAGACGAAATATTGAGAGAAGACAAGAGTGAGAGAAGTAAAAACGAAAAGAAAGTGAAAAGAAATAAAGGAAGATATAAAGTCAGAAAAGGAAAAATAAAAAGAAAATTTAATGAATGAAGATACAATTATATTCATTCACTGCTAAATTGAATTACAAAGAAGAAAAATTTAAGAATTAAATCTGATTGGTTTTTTTGGTACTCTGATAATTATTTTCGTGTTTATTTTAAATCAAAAGTGCGGGAGGATAATTATAAAGAAGGAATTAATAATTAAGTGATCAAGAAGAACAAATTATCAAAATGCTTTACATATTCCATGTGGATACTGGTGCTACTCTGACCTTCGACATCAAATTGGCACTACAGAGGTGAGAATTAATGTTTAGAAATAGAAAAATTAGTTCACACTTGTTCGTATTTATTTTTACTTCATCACAGTTGTATTGAAAATTTAATATATTACTGTTGGAGGGGAGAATGGATTCCATTCTTGAAATTGGTTTCAATTTTCTTAAGAACATTATTTTTTTGTTTTCATTCTTCAAAATTCACTCGCTCATCACAGAAAGTTCAGACAGGTCTCATTCAATTCCTCATTTTCTTCTCTATAAATCCATGTTAATTATTTATAGTTAAATATCTATGAACAAAAAAAAAGAAAACCTACAAGACAATTTAAAAACATTTATTATTCGTTCATAAACTTTTCTACTTAAGCGAATACAAATAGTTGAGTGAATTATTGGTCGATCTCCATAAGCTGGCACTAAAATTTACATAACTCTCACATTCTTCTTCGCATAAAAATTTCTATTTGTCATATTCACTCACTTACAAAATTCCTCAGCAATAGAAAAATTAATAAAATAAAAAAATTGATGCATTCATCATTTCTACTTGAAATCGTATGAGACAATTTTTAGTCTTAACACGATTTCTCGGAACTCAATGCGAATGTCTGATGAAATTTTCTTTGACGTTTACATACGTATGTGAGTGCTTCTGTGTTTGTATAACACATATCAGAGTTGGCGACTATTTTGCCATGTAATTTAGTGTGTCGTTGCTGCAATTGCAATGACGTTGTGTCAAAGGTATAGAAGAGAGATGAAAAAAAGGACACATTGCGATATATATTTGCTCTTTGAAATAAGTTTACGAAGTGGATAAATATATATATATATATATATATTCACACGTACTATATTTTTCTTGATTGAGCGTGGGTTGACGTTGGCTCGTGTCAAAATGTGGGATGAAGCCAAAATTTGTCTTGGCTATATTATTTTTTCTTTCTTAGTGATGTTAACGAATGGTTGGAAGTTAATTTGAACATTTTGGGAATTAACTTGTGGACATTAATTTTGTTGGGTTTAATAAATTTTAGTGTTTCAATGTTGATGATTGTGATAAAGAACTGTTAACTGTTTAAAATATTAAAAAGTGCTGACAATGAATTTTAATAGAGTCATCTGCAATTCATTATTTCTCTACTGCATCACTGCAGTAAAAGAAACGAACAAAAAAAAAGGAAATAAAACACGAACAAACAACCAGTAAATTACAAACGTACGTGTTCAATTATTCTCTTTACAATTTCTCATATCCTTTATCTTTACATCATGTGTGTCAAAATGTTCTTCCTCTGCATTAAGCTAGAAACCAGTTTTAATTATTTCCTTGCATCCTGAATAAGAAAAGAAAAATAAAAATAAAAATACCATTTCATCATCATTTTCATATATCTATCAATTTTATTTTCCTTTTCTTTTTCTTCTGTATGCGGTCAAATACATTACACGCCACATTGAAAATCACCACAAAATAAAACAGTAAAATGAAATAGACAAAGTAACAGTTAGAAATATCCTTCGTGTAGTTGAAAGAATTAAATACAAAAGAATTGTAGTCCTCATTATTTTTAATTTGTTCACAAAATGATTTTCAACGTAAATTCATTGGTACAAAATTTTTTATTAATAAACTGTGACTCTTAAAATTTATATTTCAATTGTGCAACGTTCATCATAATTGAATTAACATGAAAAATAATAAATTAGTAGAGTTATTAAATATTTATACACGATTTCAGTATTTAAATTTATCGTAATTGACAAAATGATTATGATATAAATTTGAGCTTTTTTTTCTCAATTGATACATTCAAATCGCAATTTTTTTTTCTTCCCCCCTCTCAATACTTCTCCTAAATGTTCACTTATTTAAATAACCATAAACTTCAGCACAATAATAATAGCGTTAACGTTGCAGTAGCAACAAACTGCTACACCAGACTTATTATAAAACTAATCGGACCAATTAACTCAACTGTGGCTCGTTCAAGTTACAATCTCTATACACATCTACATCACACACACATACAAACATACAAAACAAAATATAAAACAGAAACTTTACAAAAGATAAAATCCACAAATTCGCTAATGACCAGAAAATAAAAATTGAAAAGTAAAACAATTCTCAGAATTGATTTTACATTTTTCTTTTATTTAAAAATACAAAATTGAATTAATGAATTCAGATAAATATTTTATTTGCAGGGTTGTTCAATAACGAAGACAAAATACGATAATTTGTGACTAAAGTTGTATGCCTGTGGTATGAATGTCTCTGTGCGATTGCATCTCTCGGCCTGAATATGGAAACTCCCCATCCGGCAATTACCTCTGTACTGTGATCTCTTGCAGTCTCTTTTTCCATTTTCACTAGAGCTCTATCACTCGACTCTTGTTAAACATAGAACGTAGAACATGAAGCATAGATAGAAGGCAATAAAGCCCGTTGTGTGTGTGTGTTTATTTCTATTATATATGTTGCATGTGATGTAAAGCGGGTCGCACCACACACCCAACGCATAATGTGTATAATATAACCCAAGAGAGACCCCGTTCCCACCTCACAACTTTATACTTCTCTCCCTTTTGCTTGTGTATATATTTTCAACGCGATTCATTCTTTCACTTGTGCTACATCAAAATATATATACAAAGTATTTGTATTGGCTAGAAGAAATAGACCGCGTCGTAGGATAAATGTCAGAGAAGAAAGGAAAAAGAAAAATGAATAAATGTGAATTTGAGAGGTGGAAGGGTTTGTGAAATTTTGTTGTTGGGTATATTTGTGTGTGTGTAAGTGTAAGTGTGGATTTCTTGGGATTTTATATGGATGATTGGAGATTCATTGTAGGGTTGAGGTTGGGATTTTACTATTTTTAGATTGTGAAAGATTAGCGTTGGGGAGTTTGAAAGAAAATGAGGATTTTTATGTAAATTTTTTCTTATCTTACAGTTGAGTTTTTCAGTGTGTTAAATTGACATATTAAATCTGTCTATTTTCTACCATTTTATATTCTTGTTGGAGTTTCGAAATCAGCGACCTCGAAAATATATTAAAATAAATCGACGTTTTTTCTTTCTAATTGTTACAACTGTAATTATATTTGATTTTCTATTTGTTGATGAAATCAGTCAAGAGGTAATGAATTGAGTTATGAATTTGGTGTTGAATAAAAGAGCGATGATGATTTTAATAATGAAAGGTCAATTTTTTATTATTTAAGGGGCAAAAGAGGTCAAGAAAGTTTGTAAATCTAAATTAATTAGTCATATGATAAATTAATTAATGTTGGGATTATTTTTTGTTAGACGTTAAGATTAATTAACTGATCTAAAGACCTGGCATCATCGCACAAACTAATTTCAATTTAATTTTGAATTTTCAGTGTTGACGAATTGAAAGAAGCAATCGAACGAGAATGTGGTGTGGTAGCAGCACATCAAGTCCTATTGATGAGCGGTGGCGAATGTTTAGAGCCTCAAGCACGAGTTTGTTCATACTCGGCTGGTACTGACACAAATCCTATCTATCTCTTCAGTAAGGCAGCAATTGAAAGTCAAACACCACCTACGCCACATACTGATTACAGCACTGGTGAATATCAAACACAATTTATTTTATCATCTTTAATTGTTTTTATAATATAAAATGAAAAATTAAAGATTAAAAAGAATTAATTGATAAACAAACGAATGAATAAATGGATATGAAATGTTGGAAAGAAAAAAAAATGGACAAGTAGAAAAAATAAATCATTTGTAAAAATAATTACAAATTGAAAACTGAAACGTCAAACGATGCCAGACAGTTGGACGCCAATCGGACGACAATCCTCAATTCTCTCTCACTCTTTTGCCTCGAGGTCTTATCGTTATGAGCGAGCGTGAATCGAGGACGGTGTCTGTTGCATAACCGTTGCGCACACATATATATACATATGTATATATTATTATTATTATTTATATTCATGTAACAATAAGACTTGTAACAGTACACATGGATATGTGTCTGTGTACATAGATGGAACGAGAGACTTAGAGACAGAATAAGACTTTGATCAGTGCATGACATATGGTCTCGCCTTTTGTATTGAGAACGGATTATTTTTCCATTTCTTATTCTCGTTTTCATTTTCTCTTTTTTATGTTAATCGGATTAACATTATGGGGGGATTGTTATTGAGGAAGGGAAAATAATTTGTTATATGTGCAGTGGTTTGAATATTTTGTTTAATGGTTGAATAATTTGTTGGGGATAAAATTTATTTTGTCAGGAGATTTTGAGCAGTAAATAGAGATTTTCTGGGGAATTTTTGATGATTTAATGATGGATGTTGATAATGGATATTTAATGAGTTGTGAAATTTGTTGGGAAATTTTAAGCATTTGTGAAGAATTTGATGATTCTTCAGGGGTTTGTTTTTTTTTTGGGTTTTGAAATTTATATTGACAACTCTTATGATTGTTTTTTAATTGTTTTTACTTGAGGATATAAAATGTGATGACATATTTAATTTAAAATACGGAGAAAAATGTATTGTTTGGATATTTGATCGTTGTATTGTTGTTGGTGTATTTTGCTTGGCAATGATGTTGTATTGTTGAAATTGCGATGATAATGTTATCGTTTGTGTGATTATTATCTGAGAAATGAGTGAATGCATTAACACTTGTGAACTACCAGTATTCAATTTATATAATTAGGTACCTGATAGACAGATAAGTGAAATTGTTAATAGATACATTGGAAATTGATGATTGTTCATTGTTTTCTGTTTTCTTTGTTATGTTGAACATTATTAACAATTTATGTCGCATTTATTTTTATATTTTAATATTAATCATTTATTATCAATGAAATATAATTAAATATGACACAATAACAAATAATTATCAGATAATAAAAATTCCAGATGATTATTCTTTTCTTAATGAGAATCGATAAAGAAATTATCAAATAGTTTAATGTCAACAAAGAGAATTGAAAAATTTCAAATCTATTGGTTTGTTTATGAATAAAATTGCAACTGCATCAGAATAGTTTTAATTAATATTGAAATCATCAATAAATATCTATACTTAATGTTCATGTTATTATGGAAACAGCGTTGTTAATTAGTAATGTAAATTCTGTGTATGCGTTGCGACAATTAATTCGATTCACGTGAATGAACTATTAATTTTCGGTCAACGAGATACCGTATTGTCCATATGTTTAATGTGTACGTGTGTGCATGTGTGAATATTTACATTATACATATTTAAATTCACATTATTATACATTGAGAGCGTGTGACGGTGGCGAGGTGCATTGTATATTATAAATGTTAATGCATTTTGATTAGATATACACTTTCACATTGCACGCAAATCGCTTTTAGTCGGTCGCTGTATTATTTATTTATTTGATCTTTTATTTCAATTTTTTTTTTGCTTCCGTATTTATATACATTGAAGCTTCGAGAAACACACTAACACGTTTGTATTTATGTAAAGAATAAGTGAATGAGTAATAATTTATATGTGTACTGAATATATTTGCAATTGATAATTAATGATGTAGGAAATTGATCGGACGTGCAAATTGATTTTGTGTCAGTATTCTAACGTTTGGGATTTAATTTAATTTTAAATGAAGTAGGTGATTTTTTGAGTGATTCTGAATTATTGAGGTGTTAGGAATTGATCGGTGAATTTTACTTTGTTCTACAAAGTTGTTAGGTTATTGTTAATAACAATTTGAATGTTTAAATCAATTTTGTGGTGGATCTATTGGTTGGATTTGAAAAAAGTTGAAACCAAAGTTTTTCAGTTTAGGTAGGGGAATATTTTTTGTTCGGAACTTTTTCCGATTCGACCCAAAGATTCTTTGGGAAATCGATATAAACGATTGAATTGTTAATAACATATTGATTTAATCGAGTGAGAGGTTAAATGTGTCATTTTTTCACCTTTAGTTACACGAGAGTACAATTGACAACAAATACATGGTTAATTAATGCACTCAATTGTTGAATGAATAAAAAATTAGAATCAGGAAAAACAAAAAGAATGAAAATAAATTAATAAAATTGTTTTGCGATTTTGTGTGCATAACTAAACCATCGATTTTCCTATTGCACTGATTCAATTGTTGAGGTGACATGGGTCACGCGCGTCTGTGCCATCGACCCAATTCCGGTTATCGCCTGATAAGAAAAATGACGTTTGAAGAAAAAGAAAAATAAAATAAAACACTTGAAGGAAAATATTTTTGCAGTTCACTTTACGTTCAGTTTATTCCAATTTATTAGTAAAGTTTCCATTTTGCGTTAGATTTTCTTGTTTATTTATTATTTTCATTGTTTATTGTTATCAATAGTAGACAAAATATTATTCTATTCGTGAATGCAGGCGAAATAATACGTCAACAAAATGTATTGTCAATAAATAAAATGAACAAAGTAATAATTCATTTGTTATTGTAAACTTTGTATTGCGACGTATGAATGAGAAATTTTTACGTTTTAGTATTTATTTTGTGTACTTTTTTTCTTCTTTTATTCGTTCGTATGAGTCACACTGCAATGTTAAGGTCAATAACAAATTCATGAGCGATTATGATAGAAGAGAAAATATGTTTTGATAAAAAGTCATATACGTTGACTTAACTGCGCATATTTATTTCAATTTGACATATTTTTCAATCAATTTAATTCTTTATCGAGGCCTTGTCATACATTTTTCATCGTGAGCAGGAAGTATCAAACCTGATATCGATAACGTAATTCAGCATGATCAGACTGTTGAGAATTTCTGACGTAATTCACTGAAGAATATGAGCAATCAAATGTCTGCGTCGTTAGAAAAAAATTTCTTTGCTTTATCACACAGACGTAAATTATCAGAAAATGATAATTTTTTTCTTTTTTCATGCAGTAATTATCAATTTCTGGTGACAGAGACATATTTATTTATTTATTAACATGAAAAATTGTACTTTTGTTCATTGTTTGTATATTAATTCGAAAAATTTGTTGATGGATTTTTTTTCTCTGGATTCATTGAAGAAATTTGGTATATCAGATTTTATCTGATCTGAATTTGTATTTAATCATTGTATAATATCTTCTGATTTCTTTCTGTTTCTCTCTCATGTAGATGTCGATTTAGTGGATCAAATAAATGCATCATTGGCGATGCCGGCGACCTATGCGACCTTGGTGGCCCGTGCCCAACTTGCCCAACAGTGTTATGCCATTGCCCGAGAACAAACACGTACTTGTGAACGTTTGGTTCACGATCAACATCTACAGCAACAGGGTTGGGCTGCGGTGGTAGCCAATCTTGAAGACATCACACAAATGTTCCAATCACGTGGCGATTTGCTTGAGCAAAATTTCACCCAGTACCTGACTGAAAGACAGCAACATATGCAGCTATTGAACAAGTAAAATCACAGGGATTTTTTGTTTCTTTACATTGAAGGAATCTTTCATCTCCAATATGGATTTTAATTATCAATATTATATTTTTTTCAGCTTCAACACCGATCTTGGAACGTTGTCAAAAATTCCGATATTACCAGCATTGCGTGCACAAGCTGACGGACTTTTAAGTCCTGATGATCAACCACCAGAGCCGAGTGAATGCAGTGTTGAAGTTCTGAGTTTATTAAGATGGATATCAGCTAAAGATAATCAGAGTAATCTTGAGCAAGTTGCTGAACAATGTTCACGTGGTTTGGAACAGTTTGATGAACGTATGATGGAAGCTTTAAAGAATGAAGTTAATTCGGCAATTGATGCATCGAATAAACCTGAAATGAAAGAGATCAAGGGTTTAGGTGAACGGTTATTTGCACTTGAGCAATTGATGGCTCAATCAAAAAAACTTGTGCAGGAACAGGGTGAATTGGCACAGGGTTTCTTACAAAATCAAACACGAGCGAGTAATCTTGGTGATCCAAGTGTTTTGCCTGATTTATGTGCATCGCATAGACGACAATTAGTTGTTATGATGGAAAATCACAGTCAATTGCGTGATATAAGACGTCGCTGTACACGAGCTAAAGAGGAATTATCAGTTAATATTCATCAACGTTTAAAATGGATAATGTATGTGGAAAATAAAATGATGGAGGTCGATGGAAAATTAATCATGTATAATGAAAATTTAAAACGTTTACGTCGACATTTGGATGTTTTACAACAAATACATTTAGCACCACAAATGTATTTGAGTGCTGTTGCTGAAGTTGTTCGACGACGAACATTTTCACAGGCATTTTTAGTTTGGGCGAGTAATTTAGCGTGTCAATTGCTCACTGCACATCGTGAAGAAATATCACGACGTCGTGAATTTCAAATTAAATTCGATGGACATTTTTTGAATACATTGTTTCCGGGGTTGGAGGACACACCACCACCATTTGCCACTGAAGCACCGACTGTTTTTGATAGCGGATTGCCTAAGGTAATTTTAACTATTTTTTTAAATGAAAACTTTTTGAAGGAATTTTATTAGTTGAATCCATGAACGAATTGGAACGAATCATTTACGTTTCGTTATTCATCTTCATCATAACTACAGCTATATTTTTATTCAATTCATTAAAATAAAATGAAAGTAAAATGTAAACTCGCGTGCAATTTAAAATTATTTTTACAGCTGACTGCGGAAGATATGGAATCATTGAAAGTTCAATTACCTGATTTAGCTGATTCAATTTCTACACCGGATTTAAACAGTATAACGCAATTTTTTCTCACTAAAAGTTTAAGTGAAACAACTGGCGATAATGATAATAAGAATAAAGAAAGTATAACGATGCCTGTTGATATTTCAACTAAAGAACAGAGTGAACAGATTCCAATGACTGGTGACAGGTAAAACAAACGAATAGAATTCTTCCCACACATTGAACAAGTAAATTATGTTTATATTTATAAATATTATTATTCATCTCTTGTGTTGTCTTTTTTTTCACAGAGTTGGTTTTGAATCGGAAACAGACACAGACGAGTTCGAGAAAATAGGCCAAGGTGTACAGGATTCAAAACATACAAATTCATTTGATGATACGCAGAAAAAATTGCCGATTAAATTGGAGGTTGGTGACGATGATGATGATGATGATGATAAAGATAAAGATAAAGATAACGATAACGATGACACCCTTAATTCATGTGTCGTCAAGTTAAATCGTTCAATATCATCGAGTGAACAAAATAATTCCTATTCCCATTGTCCAAATCCATCAACAACAATCACAAATGAACGAACATTATCTTTATTAAGTCCATTAACTGAATTGTGTGAGAATGGCAGCGATAGCGCATCATTGATTAATTATCGCGTAACAAATGATTACAAAAGTATTAAAAATTATCGTGATATTGAAGAACGCGACGAACCGAGTTCCTGCATTCCCAATAATAATAATCCCACAACTTTATCCACAATCAAATCCGTGTGCGACGGTCAACAATTTTTACTTCAACAACAGCTACAACAACAATTACAACAGCAACAGCAACGTCACAGTCGACAATCAGACAGTGGTGATAGTGGAAGTCCATTCGCGGATTCTGGTGCCAATGATTTTATGGGCACTGAATTTTATATGGACGAATCATTACCAAGCAGCCTCAGCGAACATGAACCAAGTGAACGACAACATCAGGCTATTGTTTCCCTTCTTCAGGTACTCTTCTGTGTTCAAACAGAAAAAACAAAACGAAAAAAAAAGAATATAAAATCAAACAGTACAAGTAAAACTTTCTCTCGTAACCACAAAATTTGTAGATGTAGACGTAAAAGAACAAGAAGAAAAGATTTGTTTGGATATTGATTTACTTTATTTTTGAAGAGGAAATTAACAGTCGTTTCCTCGTTGACACATTTTTCATAGTGGAGTCTGGAAATAATTGATAGAGTTTGGAATTTGTTTTGATAATTATTTGTAGGGAACTATTCAATGGATTTTTCTCGAGTTTTTGCTACATAAATTTGTTTGAATTATTTTATTAGGCTGAAGTTCTCTTATTCAACCTCAGTAGAATTTGGTCGGGACTTTCTTGCATATGAGCAGTTGGTTCGTTGCTGAATTGATCTTGAGTCGTAGACTATTTAGACGTGTTATGTAATCCATTTCCGCCTCTGCTATTAATACATAATCAATAATTCTGATTTAGAATGTGTATAACATTTAGCTGATCTAAAAAAAGTCTAATGCAATGAATTTTCATTGTTTAATTAATTCCATTCTTTTCAACGAGTTAAACCAGACTCCTTTTTCACAATAATTTTACTTTTCAACACCGACGAATTTGTTCTTTTTTATTTCTCGTTTGCACTACCTTCATCACCATTTTTTTCATTTCATAATCCATAAGATTAAGCATGCGATATTAGCAACTGTATGAATACAAGTGGATATTTTTCTTATTTTTTTATAAAAGAAAAATGAAATTATAAAAAAAAGCCCCATGCAAAGCTTTGAGTGTAGGAAATTACGTTGGTTGTTTAACTTTTATTTTGTCTTTTACATTTTTATATTTCAGGGTAGCTGACGCCGTCGCACTTAATTTCTTGCTCTTTTTATGTGTCTTCTTTTCTCTATTTCATTATCTATTTATCAATCTTTATCTCTTCCTCTATGTAAATTCCTATTTGTTCCTCACAAAAATTTCTCTCCATCCAAATGTATTAACAAATCCCAGGTGCTCGGTTCGAATTAAACCCGAGTCATTTATCACAAAAAAAGAAACTGCCACAAACAAAATTGCCATCTGAAGAAAAACAAACAAACAATAATAATTACTGTTGTAGATATAAAATAGCACGATAAAAACAATATTTTTTTCTTCACAAAAATATTTCTTGAATTATTTCAAACTTTATTCATCAATATTTTCTATTTTATCGTTGCAGGAAAATTTGGGAAATACACGGGCTGAAGTTGAACGTTTACGTAATACATTACGAACAATAAAAACAACAATGAGCAAAACAATTTTGATATTTCATGAAGAATTATCAATTTTACGTGATAAAGTTAACAATGACAAAGGCGAATTCACGGATATAACTGAACGTGTACGTCAGGCATTGGTATTGCATTCGAACGAGTGCGAACGTATTTTACGTGAACGTGAACAAGAATTAACAGTTGATCATGAATTAGAACTGGCTGATGCGAAAAAAATGATGCAAGCTCGTGACGATGAAATACGAGCATTGAAACAAACGATAATTGAAAAGGATACAGAATATTCTGAGCAAGAGCGTTTGATGAATTCACGTTTGATGCGGCAAAAGCTTGAAAATGAACAAGAAGAAATGCGAAATCTTCAAACGCGTTATCAAAGTGAGTTGGATAAAGCTTTGGAACAGGCTCGGATTGACAAAGATATTGCTGTAAAACAGGCTCACGATACGAGATTAGCTGAAATAACAACGTTGAATAATAATTTGGAACAGTGTCGACAAACAATTTGTGAATTGGAGAAGAATCTTGCAACAACACGTGCTGAACAGCAAAAATTAATTAAAGAAGCTTCAGATAAATTACAAATAGAATATAAAACTGAACTCGACACTATTAGAAGTCGTTTCAAACTCATGACTGCGTCAACTGTTATGGAAAGAAGTCCAAGTGATTCCAGCCTTGAAAAAATTGAGGTAAAGAAATTCAATGAAACAAAATACAAAACTTTATGTTGGAAAAAAATACACTTCAATTTAAAATGTGATTCAATGAATAATTGCTATTGTTATTTTTGTTTCACTCACTTGACATTCTCTGATTATATTAACAGTTCTGGCAATTTTTCAAGTCGAATCTTCAATGTCACACAATCATTATATAATAACACATTAAATTTTAAAAATAAGAATGCGAATCTCATATCTGACTTTATTATTTATGCTCATCATATTGGTACAATAACTTTCTATCAACATAATCATTATTGCATCATAATTAATATGGGAAACACCACCATGCGTTGGTTGGATTTTGGTTTGTCGTTCACTCAGCTATTTTATCTTCAAATATATTCACTTCAATAATTTGTAGCCAGATAAAACTAAACTATCATTTAATAATATTTAGTCTATTCACAAAAATTTCAATTTCAATTCACCCTACTGAATATTTAAACGTATCGACACAGCTGAATAAATTTAGAATTATTAATAAGAAAAAAAATTTATACTTCCTGTCTAATTGAATATTAATATCACTCATTCGTTTTCTCTGTCATCAGCGACCAGACATGATTGAACTGGTGAATCACGAGGCAATATTAGCGCAAACAAAGGAAGACATGGAGACAGAAAAGAATGAAGCAATACGTAAAGCAATTGAGCAAGAAACAGCGGAATTCGAGGCTAAACTCCAATATGGTTTGCAATTAGCAACAAAACAAATGACAGAAGAATTAGAATCACAGCGTGTACGTGAGTCGACATTGGTCGCTGAATGTCAACAATATCAAGAAATAATACGTCGTGTTACCGAGGAAGATCGTCGTGGTCATCAAACATTGCGTGAAAAATTGAATGAGCTTGAAGATGAGAAACGTCGCTTGGAGTCAAAATTAACAAGTGAACGAATTTTATTGAAACAACGTGAAAGTCAAATACAAGATTTGGAAATTGAACGTAACGAATTGCGTCAAGAATTGAACGATGAACGAATGAAAATGAGTCAGAGTAGTGCTGGTGATAGTGGTGGGCTAGTTGATACATTGAAAACTATTTTATCAAGCACTAAAGATGATATTGAAGTATCTGAATCGAAAAAAGTACGATTGGAAGCGAGTGCTGATGCTGAAATGTTGTCGAGACGTTTAGAAATATTGGAAATTGATAATAAACGTTTGAACACAGAATTGCGTGCGGTACGTGACGATAAAAATACTATGGAGTCGCGTATTGAAGCATTAGAAGCTGATAAAGTTCGTTTGGAAGTTGAATTAGTGCGTGAACGTTCACGACGTGGATTTTCAACTGGTGGTGACAGTGGAATTGCATTGTCAATTGAATCTCGTGATAAGGATATGAATGCTTCAGTTGCTGTTGTCACGGAATCATCAAGTCAAGATTGTGGTGGAGGAAGTGGGGCAAGTGGTGTAACAGTATCGGAATTGAATCGTAGCCAAGATGCCACTTTTCGTTATCGTGACAAATTAATCAAAAGCACGACTAATCTGTTGCAACAATTGCCGATAAGTTTACACAGCTGCAATCCTGGTGACAGTGTCATTGTTTTATGGGATACAGTACATAGCAATTATATTATCCTTCAGGAATCACGGACTATGTATTTTTTACATTCAGAATGTGTTGACACATTGGAATTACGGCCTGGTATTGATGGATTGCCCAAACAAACTTATGTGTTTGGTGAAGTCATCGATAAACAGTACTGTCATGCTAAAAAGGTGATTTTCATAGAGATTTTGTTAACTTTTGTTTATTTATTGTGCAAAATTGTGATTGGAGTTACTGTGATAAAATATTGATTTGACTATTATTCTTTAATGTGATTATTTTTAATATTTCTTCTTCCTTTTTTTTCTTTTCAGCCAGAGAATCGTTATCACGTTCCACAAGGAACGAAATTTTACCGAGTGCGAATAAAACCAGTGCAAAGGGGCTTGGATTTGATTGCCTCGACTTCGGAAAAAAGTCAGCCATAATTTTCATGCAATTTTCATCCATGAAACAACCATGGAATGGTGTTAAGAGAAAATGATAACGTTGAATTTATTTGTTTCCTCATAAAATAATCTGGTGAGATATGAGAGAAATGAAAATTGACGTGAGTAAATTGTGATTCGTGAAATCGTCTCTCAATATAAAGATTTCAATCACATGAAAGAAGAGCGAACGAAGTTTTCAACAATATGGAGAGTAAAACAACAACAAATTCATTTTGACCAACTAGGTCGGGTAAGTGACTTATTTTTGTCAATGTCTACTCGACCACCAGTGAATATTTGTTATCAAGGCCAAGAACCTGCCAACAGAACATCAAAAAGAATAAGAAGAAGAAAAAAATATGAAAATAAGAGAAAAAAATATCAAAAATTCAATAAAACATACGCGAAAAAAATAGTTACAATACATTTTTGTGATGTCTTTCGATGTTCACATGATAGTGTGCAAATAGTAAATTTCCCATGTAATTACACCCTAGTACACACAAACAGACATACAACCATTACATCACGAATAAATTGGGCGAAGATAAAAACGCCAAACAAAATATTCAACTCATAAATTGTCGCATTGACGAAGAAATTTATATTGGGTAGTGGCGATTAATTGTGATATAGAGAAAATAATATGATATGATGATGAATATTTGTGATTACGTGATAGAGAAAAAGAGAAACTAGAAAAAAAACACCAAAAAAAATTCTGAATGTGTTTGATTGGTCAATCAATTATCATCAATATTTTTTTTCTAATTTTAGTGATATGTGACAAATGTGAACCGTTTATATGTATGTATATTTAATTAAACAAATGATCGCGCTGCAGTTCCGTCATCACAATCTCTTTCACTTTCGTTTATTTTTGTGCACCATGAGAAAAAAAAAAGTTAAAAAATGATAAACTCAATAACAATAACACCGATAAATTGAATTAATTGATAAGAACAAATGTTAAGCCGATTTAGTCTGTAAGTTTTACAAAGCATAGAAAAAAAAGGAAAAACAATTAATTGGAGAATAAATAATGCTTCGTACATTTGTACGGTTATACGTATACATATATATATTTATCCATGTTTAATTAATTATTATTAATATGAAGTAAATGATTAAATATATATGTATATGTATGCGCGATATAAATTAAGTCGTGCAATATCTCGAGAATTAGTGATAGTACATCAAAATAATTTTTCAACGAAAACAAATTGAAATATCTGATCGATTAGAATGGTGAAAATACAATTAGTTTATAATTAACGTATTAGTAATAATAATTAATAATGATGATTAAATAATAATGACTCGTCTTTAATGTTTTATAGTGTGATGGAGAGTTTTCATCGTGATTATGTGCTTGAGGATGAATTTTTGTATTTGCAAAATGACAATTTCGAATTTTTCTTTTCTTTTTTTTTCGGTTTTATTTTGCTATTGATAATTGAATGTATTATTCCTATATATATATATATCCTCTTTCGTAATTCATTTTCTTGATTCAATAATTATTTACGTAAATAATGAAAGAAGAGAGAAAATAATGTGGAAAATAGAAAAAAAAATTAGTGTAAAAAAGTTTAATCAAGTAATTCGCTCCACAATATAAAATTCGTGGGATTGAACAAAAACAATTTATATGTTGTATAGATAAACACATAATTGAAATTTGAGTGTTGTAGAATCTCAATTTGGCTTATATTGATTTTAAATATTACGAAGTATGAGCGGTCAGCTTCGATAATTAATTTCAATATTGTCGAATAGAGAAAAATGAGACGAAAAATACAGTGACACAAATTAATATTTCATAAATAAACACTGAATATAAAATAATGAATGGAAATATCCCACGAATAAATGATGAACTGGAAAAAAAATGTCGTAAGGAATACAAAGAAAAGAAAAAGAAAAAGAAATATAAATTAAAATGGAACAATATTTAGGAGGAGTAAATGAAAGTATGTGAGTGAGATGTTGAATAAAGAATAGTGATAAAATATAAAGTACTCCAGCAGTATAATTAATAATTAATAACTAAATGTAAAAACAAAGAAAAGAGGAATAATTGTACCTCGCATAATGGTCCATGAAATAAGTGACCGATAAAAATTAACAAGGGAAGAATGAAAAAAAAAAAAATCACGAAACACCCACAAGTTTAAAATGAAATTCATTATAATCTTTCACAAAAGAATAAAGAAAAGAATGAGAGAATGAACATCAATTGTTTCTTTTAGATCGATTAATATTTAGAGATGAATATTTATTATTGTGTTTTATCAAACACACATACACATCAATCACAATATGTATTCTTACCATTCATCATATATACATACTTATATTTATATAAGATACATAGTTGATAATTAATTCTACTGTTTCACAACAAACACTGAGGGAACAATTTAATTATGATTAATAAGTATATGCAAATGGCAAATTTCGTCGTTTGAAAATGTAATATTTCTTATTGTTCTGTTGCAAAGTTCTCTTTGGGAACTTGAGAATAATTTTTTACCAGTGAAAATTCTGGGGATTTATTATTGTCAAGTTCTGTAATTATAAATTGTTTATTGATGTTCAGATCGATGGGAGTTGGTAAGAGCGAAGCAAATTTTTAAATGACATATCGATACAGACTGAGAATATTCGGGATGTACAAGTTTTTGTACTGTAGGGCTTCCTGTTCAGAATTTTTTTTCTTTTCTTATGTTATTTATCTTTAGATGAATATGAAGAATGGTAATAACAAAGAACGACTGTTCTGGAAAAAATTATTTTGGGAACAACAGTTGAGTACTGAACATTCGCCATTTGATAACAATTGATATATAACATTGATATTAAATTGAATATTAATGATAGAAATATTTGATCTTTTTTTATATGGAGATTACCAGAAGGATTTTTGAAAATGGTATTATGTGATTTGAATCGTTGGGATCATATTGAATTTGATATAATTCCTCTTTTGAGACGTAGATATTTGATAGAACTGTGATAAAAATTAATGGAAATATCAGTTAAAATAATGGCGAGTGAATTATACTCAAATTATCAATTTTTTCTGGAACATACAGTGGAATTATTGTCATTTAAAAATCTTACAATGTTTTTTTGTTACTGAACGTCGATCAATTTCTTCCTAAATCGCAACAACAATTATCTGTTGAATTGTGCTTTTGTATAATTGAGTTATTCATATTTCTCTTTGTCAATTATTAATTATTGTTGGATTGTTTTCTCAGTGTTATGATACGTAGTGAATCATCATACATGAAATAGCTGTGATCATTAGTCCTATGAAAATTAAAACGGAAAAAAAATACATCAAATAACAAACAAAAATTTTCACTATTACCTGATTGTTAAATGAAGAAAAAACACTCAATGATATGTTGAACATTTTTTTCCTATGTAATTTAAATAAGACAAAAATAGATTCAATCTATAATTTATTCTCGCTTTCTTCCTCTCACATAATTCTTTTGTTTTCTCTTTCTTTTGTCAATTTAGTGATGAATTAGATAATCATTTATAAAATTTCCAACAAAATTGGATTTTTATTGATTGTCTTTCACCAGTTTGTGTTTTTTTTGTAACTCAATACCTCTAATTTTAGTAATGATTTGTAGATGCAAAAAAATTTCTGAAAAGTCATTTTATGAGCAACACTAGAACAAAGCAGAGAAACTATATGCAATCATTTTCTTGTTCTTCGTTTTTTTTTCTGGGTTAATCATAAATATGTTTCTCAACATCTGGAATTTCAGGAATATTTTTTTGATATTAATTTCAATTTGTTGTGTATGAATACCTGTATAAAACTCGTTATCCTGAATTTTATTAATGACAATTAATGGCCTGTAAATCATATTCATCAACGAAAATTGCTTAAATAATTCTGACGTTTCATGAGTCATATTCATAAACGCGAAACGTAATGGATCAGTTTATTTTTTATTCTTCTTTCAGTACCACAGAACGGGACAATTGTTTTTGTGTGAACGAGAAATTCTTCGTAAAATATTCAGAATCAACTCGTGGATTTATATTTGGAATGTTTCACTGAAAAAATTGTTCGATATATAAAATAAGAATTAAATTAGTGTGCATTCTGATGAAGGTTCCATTGTGTAATCATTTTTCAATTGTTACGCGTAAGTTAATTTATTCATTTTGAGATCGATAATTTCAGAATGAAATAACTTTTATAATGAGAATATTCCCTCAATCACGCCCATTTTTTATGAAAAATCTTACATCAAATATATTAAGGAAATTACAAAAATAAATCACAGACAAGTTGAGGACACTTCTTAATAATAATTAATTTTGAGTAGACGCATTTTGTGAGCAGTTTTTTTTTCTTCCTTAATATCTTTACAAAAGGTATCGAAAGTATAAACAAATATGTGCAAAAATAAGTTTAACGCTGAGATTTTCCACAGCCAAGAAACATTAAGCTTTTTATTCTCCGATCATTACAGATTTATTGAATATAAATACATCAGAGCTTTGCAAATGTGACTTTAGCATAAATGAACAATTTTATCTATCTCAAAATTCATATTGTCATGGATAACTTTATCAAACGATGTTAATAACAATTCAACATAAAACTCCATCGAAATACAACAGAAATACTTTTTCACTGTTGTGTCATATGAGTCTCTATCGAAATATTGAAATTGTATTGTCAACACACTGGAAAGATCAATAAAAGTATCCTTCCTGTAATAACATTAAAAAAAATCTCAGTATCCTATTAAAACTGAATCATCAATTCATACCAATAAAAATTGTTAGGAATTACAAAATTGCATAGGAACTCAACGCAAATAAAATGAACAATTAACACATAATATTTCTGTTCATCCCTTTTTTTTCGCCATCATAACTATACATATACTTTACTATTATACAAATACAAGTCAACATTTCTCTTATATTCCGATAGTTAAGTATCCAAGAAACTTATTTATACACATATATATTTATCTATTCATTTATTTTTCATATAATAATAATAATTCAATGATGAGGAACATACGCTTGAGAGGATTGATTACAATTAGGTAAAAGTCCACCATTTGTTGCTGTATTGTCATCACCAGAATTGCATAACATTCCAACTAGTGTATAATCAACAAACGCAGGAATATCAAGATCTGGAACATCTCCACTTGCACCGCCACCACCACCACCACCACCACTGTAATTTCCTGTATTATTTTGTGGTAATTGTACCTGTGACAATCGTGTATCCAAAACTTCACATGTATATTGACAACGTTCATTATTATTTGGATAAAAATATGGCTCAGGGCTGCCATGATGATGGTGATGGTGGTGGTGATGATGATGAATTGGATTGGTATCATTGTCAGATGGTTCTGAAGGGAATAAACGATCAGCAATTGGATTTGTTTCATGAACACCATAATCTAATCTATCATCAAGTGTTTGACGTTGAGTTGAATTTAATCGTTCGTTAACAGTATTTTTTTCAATACCCGAATCAATTAATTGATGATTTTGTTGATAATCAGAATCATATGTTGCAGTGAAACCTGATGTATTATTTGACGTAGGACTTTGACTAGGATGAATAATGTCCAGTGAGGTATTTTTAATTGAATGCGATTTTTCATATACGGAATGATAATTTTGATTGCTATTCTTTGAATTATTGACATTATCATAACGTGAATTAATATTAGTGTTTAAATTTTTTTCAATATGAAATTGCGTTGGGAATTGTAAACGATTTTCATTATTCCAATATAATTGTTCGTTATCACGTTCTTTTTGCTCCAATAATTTATCATAATTATTGAAGGAATTGTGATTTAGACATGTTATACGTCGATTGTCATATCCATTAATTTCTTTATTTGAATTGAAGTTATTAAAATTATTTGTTGTATCGTCAGATGGATTTTGTGTTAGACTCAAATGACTACTGCTTGAATCATCGCTCAAAAATTGGTTCCAATAACCATGTGATTGTTGTTGATCGTGAACCGATTGTTTAACTTCATATTTAATTGTACCACTTCCTAAATCTAATAGTGTTGGTGGTGATCTGGCAATCTCGTGTGAATTTATTGGAAAATCTGGTCTCAATGGTTGATCAAGCTGGAAGATTTCTTCAGGTTGAAATAAATCACCGGTGAATGTACCAAAATCGGGATAAGTCGCCTCTTGTGGTACCTGATTTGGTAAACAGTATCCAAGCGTATTGTCTTGATGTGAAATTGGATCTTGGAACCAGAATGGTGTATCATTCGGTGGCGTTTGTTGCGGATATGAAGGTGTTTGATGTTGATGTGGTGGTTGATAAGTGGTAACGTTTGACGCTGTTGTTGACGCTTGTAACCCACAAACGCATTCGAATGGTGAACATGAACATGAATAAGTCTTGTCTGATATTAATGGAGGTGGTTGGGCTGTTCTTGTTGGTTGTTCTAAAGCCTCTGAACTGGTTCGCTTTGTTCCTCGTAGAGACATCAACTGGAAACATCGAAAAAATTGGTAAAGATTCATTTTTAGTTATTCATTTAAATTGAATTCTATTGTAATTCCAACTGATTTAATTTTTTTTCTCAACTTTAATACTTTTACAATTCATTTTTGATTAAATCAATGGACAATTAAACAAACCTTGGAACCCAAAGCTGCATCACGTGCAAGTAAAACAGCCAATCCACGTACACGTCTACCAGCACCAGCACTTCGTCTCGCTTCTGAAGTTGATTTTGCTTCTGGTCTTGGATGATCATGTTGTCCTTTGGCTTGAAAAAATATTGCATGATCAGTATGACGCCAAAAGTGAGTCACTGGATAGCCACAATGTCCACGACAAGACAGAATTTCCAATCGACCTGAACATTGTCGATTTGGACATGGTTTGCCCTGTTGCTTTTTTCTTGCCTGTCAACATCAATTAAAATATTAATACCAAATTAATATCCAACCTTCAACAAGACAATTTAACTGCAGAAGCCTATGCCAATCACTTTAATCATCACTTCCAACTGATGCATCAAAGCAGTAGCTCAATAAATCAAAATAAGAAAACATAAATGAATTTACCTTATCACATATTGCTGGTCTCAAGTGTACTCTTCCACCACCAGGTAAAATACATCCTTGCGAGCACACCAATACACCAAGACAAGATTTTTTCAAAATACTGACATTATGATTGTTTGTATTTCTCATTGCCCATCCAGAAGCGTGTCGTCTTGCTTCTTCACAATCTGGTCCATAAACCTTCCTAACATGACCATCAGCCCATTCTGACCATGAATCGTATTCAGCCACCTAAACAAAATAAAAACTATTGTGAATTGGACAAAATGAATACCTGCAAATTTTACAGTTATCATAATTATGGTTACTTCATATAAACTTTACAATCTAGCAAATATAATTTATGAATTATGGGGAATCCCACAGACTACAGGTAAATGTATTATGGTAAATAAATTATATATGAAAGATTTTAGGGTGACATAATTCAAACAGTGCTATTGGCTATTCGTGCACTTCTCCAATGTCTTGGGGATTCCCAAGGATTACAGAGGTATAATAATACCAAATTCAATATGAAACTGAACAGACACGATATAATAAGACACCAGATGACTTTTATGTTACACCAAGGTACATCGCCCTCTTGTATTTCTCATAAATTTATTTAGCATTCAATTGTTGTGCATTTTAAATTTGAATTCTTTTATACCCTGGGCACATTGGAGTCGTTGATGTCCCATTCTTGATGTGGATGTTGTTGCTGATTGCCCGCGACTGTTGCTGACATCGTCGGCGAGCCAACTCGACTCCTGAAACAAAAGTAATTCAATTATTAATACAACAATTGATGCTGTTTAATTTTATTATTTTTTATTCACTAACTCTAATTTTAACTTTGTGATAATTTTTTTTCGTTCATTTTGGAATGCACTTTGATACATTTTGTCTGTCATCAAAATTCAATTGTCTTTCAATTTATGAACTAAAATTCATAGATAAATAATTGAAAAACAAAAGGAAATAATAATTAAACGTTGAAGTATTCAAAATTGTTGGGATTTATTTAGTGTTGTGAGTTCTAATTTACTATTGCGCAACAGGCGTGTGAGAGAAGACGACAGACAAGATAAAATCCCAATTTATGGTATACAAACGTAAGAGTTGTATTCATATTTGTGTGTACACTCATACACATATATGAAATCCACATTTGTATAGGTATATCTTTTCTCGCGACATTATACTTATGGGAAACCGTGGGTGGCCTGACAAGCGCGTTTACTGCGGTGTGTTGAGATTCCAGTTTGTATGTGGCTTGTGCTGGTGTATTTGTGGATTCTCTTTTGAATGTGGAAAAAAGGAATAAAATATATAAAAAAAAATGAGGAGGGAACAAATACGATCAACTGTGACCCCACGTGATTGACACAACAATTAACACATTGTTATCAGATTTTATGGTGAATTTATGGTTTTTCGAATTTGGTTAGTTAAAAATTGATCATTGAATTAAATTAAGAATTTATTTCAATATAAATTTTAATGTTGTTTTTTATTTATTATTTTATTAGGTGTAAATAAAGAGGAAAAATGTGAAGTGTGTGGTGTTGATATTGTTGATATTTGTGGTAAAAGAATTGAAATTGAGAACAAATGTTATGGTGGTTTATAAAGGGTTTGCCAGGTATTTATTTTAATCTTTACACTGTACTTTAGGTTTCATAATTTTAAAGGACCAGTTTACTAATCCTGGGTCAGATTTATTTGAGTAAGAAATCTTGCAAACAATGGGAATTCCCTGGATCTTATCTGACACATTTGAATAGGATTCACCAAAGTACGATTTGATAATATTTTTTTTTTTTTTCATTCATTTGTTTATTGATTTAAATATTAAAATATCCAATGGTCAATTGATAAATTTTTTGTTTTATAAATTAAAACTGAAGAAATAATTTCATGAATTTGCAATGAAATTGTAATATTAAAATATTATTAAATATTTTACAAGTTCACTTGTATGAAATGGAATGTTTGGTTTTTATAATTTCTTTGTTTCTCATATAAATTAAAAATAAATTGAAAAATAATGAAAGGACACTTGTGAAAGTTGATGATATATTTACATTCATGGATACCAATTGATAGAAAAAATAATTTTGTACCATAGGAAGACCCACCAGACGATAGAACGTTTGAGTAGGTGTGTTGATGATCATAAATGTCTAACATAACGTGTTTAACGATAAAATAATCCAAAAGATGTATACATATTATAACGTGGGATGTCGATATAGTGTTGATACAAGATAAAACTTGAATATTTTTATTTTTGTATTTATAATACATTGCAGAATTATCAAATTTGTCTAACATTGTCACGAATTTTTGTCATTTAATTGGAATCTTCTTTCTCTATTGACAAACAATTTTATTACAACTAATGAGATTTAATTATTGTTGTTGCATTGGTAAAAATCCAAATTCTATCATTTGTCCATAAATTCGAAATTAAATCACTTACACTAACAAGACATTTAAATATACAAATCATCAACATTTTTCACAACTAATTAAACACAACAATAAATAAACAAAATATTCCCTCAGAAATTTTTTCTTCTCCCAATTGAATTCAACAAAAATATCAAAGTTTTAAATAAGACATCCCAAATTCATTGACAGTGCTTAACTGTATTGTTCTCATATTTATATCGTTTTTTTTTTAATTTTATCAAGGGAATGCAAACTGGAAGTTAACGTTAAATTCTAACTATATATATATATACAGTTGGTGTTATAGGGCAACTGAAAGAGAAAGAAGTGACCCAGGGCAAACACTGAGAAATATTCAACGTATATAAGTGAATGATTGCCCGGATCGGTGATAAAGTCATCGCCTTTAAGCACCGCGTAAGATGATACATCGGGCGGTGATGCAGGAACAAGATTGTAAGCATAGAGACACGCGTGTATACACGCACATACCAATATAACACATATATATACATATATATACATACATATCCATATATAAATACTGTTGTATATTTATTTATTTATTTATTTATTTATGCTCACTCTTTTCGTTTCTTTCACATTATTATCACCAACTATATCTTCTCTCTGTCTCTCAATTCGCAGTTTCGTTCAGATATTAAATGCGATATCGGTGTGTTGTACACATACTAAATATTATCCAAAGTGATATATATATGTGTGTGTGTGTGACTTGAGAAAAAAATAAGGAGAAATGTAAAATTGATGAATTGATGAGTAATTAGTTTATGTAATTAATTGGTGAGAATTATTTTTATATTTGTTTTATTGTTTGATGGAATTTTGGAGGAATTTTTTTGATTTTGTTTTATTTGTTTGTTTCTTTTTTTATTTAATTGGAATGAGAGACAGAGGGTGATTTGTGTGAATTCGGATTTATTTGTTCATCTTGTCGGGATTCTACTGAACGGATTCAACAGCAATTGTGTGTGTTAGACAAATGTATGTGTGTGAATGTATGTATATAGATAGAATATTCGGGGAAGTTCTAGGATTAAACGTCAGCCAATGAGGTAACGTGATAAAACGCCCCTCACGTCCAATAGGAAACTGCGCAACAAACGCCCACTCATTAGATAACAAAATTTAAAATGTCTGGAAAGATTTATTTTGTTATTTTATTATTTATAAAAATTGGATTTTACTTCTGTTAATTTCTTTAATTCAATTCAATTCATTTTTAAATATTTTATTTTTATATCAAATCCCCAATTTTAATTCACTTTACAAAATTTATATTTTTACATAGAAATTAATTAAATAATTTATAAAGATTACAATAAATAATTGAATTTAATACTTACAGCACTACCATAGTCGTTTGTGGCTGATAAAAACGTTTGTAATCTGAATCAATTATCACAAATTCACCAGAAAAAAAATAGTTTTGGAGTAAAAATCTTTTTGTCAAATATATTTAAACAATTTTCCCAATTATTTTCTCTTCTATCTCCTCAAACAAAAACCACACAAAACACTTCAATAAAAATTATCAAATTATCGTCCAGTTCTTTTGTCACGACACCAACAATAAAAAATATCACCCCGAAATCAATTTAATAATATTCACACACACGAAATAATTAAAAAAAGAAGTACAAAAACTTGAATATTAAAACCAAATAAAAGAACTAAACGTCATATTGAATATCAAAAAAATATGCAATTCCTCGTACGTTTGTCCTTTACTTTCTTTTCACTATTTGATATTTCAAATTTTGTCACAATGTCAAAATTTACTTCAACATTTTGTTATTTATATTAATTTAAAAAATTATTTTTAATTGTTAACAATTGTTGAATTAATTATTCATCAAGAGACAATACAAATGAATAATATTATCTTTTCGTTGATATATATTTTAATTAATAATAATTAAAATATGTTCTCGCTTGTTCAGAGAAAATATGTACAACTCTCTGAAGTTTCATCTGATTTTATACGTTGAGGTGTTTACCTTGACGGCGCGTGCGTGCGTCTCGGTGTCGCGCCGAGAACTGAACTGATGATGTTGAATAGGCCGGAGCAAGTTGGTTAAGCACGTTGCTCTCCAACAGGAATCCGCACACATACACAAAACATGCAAACATGAATACGAAAACCTTTACATGTACAAACTAACACAGACTCATTCTCTATACCTGGCATCTGTGCAGGCACAGACAAGCCACCGTTCAACGTTTAGGAACCGCCTATGGGTGTGGCTAACATCAACCAATCATTGACGATTGCGCCCCTGACAGATGAGGGTGTTTAATCGCTGGATAACAACCCCACACTTTTATATTTTTTCTTCAATTTGTTTGTTGATTTTCTTCTTATTTTTTCTAGGTTTATTTATTTGGTTGAAGATTCAAAGTAGAGTGGGAGACTTTGGTTTTATTGTTTATGGGGTTGATGGTGGTGAGTTTAATTCAGTTGTTTCATTTTTTATCCTTTGAGTTATTTTTTTGGTTCATTTTGTATTTATTAAATTATTTCTGCTTAATTAATTTAACTCTTTTTTCTGTTTTTCATTTTTCGCGTTTTGAAAAATTTGTAGAGGGTAGTGGATATATTCGGGGTTGGAAGAAATGGGAGCAGAAAATTGATCTTTTGTATTTGACTGAATTAATAATTATGAAAATTTGGATTTTTTATGGTTGCACATCTCTATGTAAAGTGTATATATATATATATATACAAGTTGTTCATGTACTCAAATGGTTCATTTCGCCCCTTTACTATTATATACAGTGTGTTAGGTACCCGCATCCAAGACAACGGCCCGTTACGCCTCGATCGAATGTGTACCCGCGACGTAAATACAACCAACGAGGTGAAATATTCTCCCTCGCTCGTTATTTCGCTATTTCTATCTCTATTTAGACATTTTTCTTGTTATATTAATTTTCCCATGATTTCTACGCTTCTCAAATAATTTATCTCTGTCAATATATCTATAGAAATACAATTCGATGATAATTTAATTGTAAATTGTGATTTATTGTTGTTTTATTGAACAATTGGGTGAATTTTAAGGCGTAAAAGTTAAATGTTTTGATAAATTATTCATCTGGTGGAGATTTTTAATTAGTTTTGATATTTATTGACTCTTTTGGACAGCTCAAGGGTGAAAATTTGGGTAAATAAAAGAATTTTCAAATGTTAATGATAAAATGATTAAAATTGTTGTTTAAGTGTAAGGAAAATTGAAGAATTCATTTATTTAAATGTCTTAAGTAATTTTGTAATTTATTTTTAGAAATGTCTTTGAAGTTTTGGTAATGAATTCATTGTAAGTCACGACTTAATTATCTCTATGGACTAAATGTAATTTTTATATAAATTTACTTCATGCATGTGCGATTTGACATAAACATGTGCATTTAACTTCCTACATATACATATGAACATTAACATCAACATAAACACCCTTTGACTCTATTTCCTACCACGTGTGTGCAGGTGTTACCTGAAATTAGGGAGTATGACAAGAATGAAAAAAAAAAAAGGGAAAGAAGTACAAAATTACGCAAGAAAATTTAGAAAAATATAAAAGAATTGTCAATTTTGCAATAAATTCTTCTATTTTCCTCATTTTTTAATTCTTATCAATTCAATAGAATATAGAAAAATGGAAAATAGGGAAATGGAAAATTCAAAGAGTTCTCGACCTCAAAATCACAAGAAAACAAAAGGAAAAAAAATTCTTCTCTTCATCACTAAACCAAATGCGAATCTACACGCAAGATAAAATTCCGCCTCGTCGAATATATAATTGAGTGAATATGTCTTTGCTTGAGTTCAGTTAAACGCGACATTGAATTTCTTGTATGTGTCTTCCTCTATATAACTGCATGTGTGTAGAGTTGTGTGAGTATGAGAGCGAGTTCGGAGGCTGTTTAAACACAAGAGAGAATAGAAGAAGAGAAACGGTGGCTGGGGGAATTGAAGGGGTGTTGAGGGTGGGCAATCAGAGAGTGTTTGCCGCCCGACGAGCGAGCAAGCGAAGCTGAGCAGAGAGCAACGGATCAAAGGATAATAGGGTGGGTCTCTCTGATAGCGCACTGATTTGATTGTTGCCGCAGCTATTGTCCGTATAACTCTCTCTCCGCGTTTCCCATTGTCTCATTCCATACCAAGAGCTCATTTTAACTCGTTCATGTACCTACATGACTAAACCGCGCACAACCACACACGCTACAATTCCCATAAACTACACATTTATATATGTATTAATATATCCATGTGTTTATATCTTATGACTTGGACTAATGCTGAATACGTTTTGTTCTCTTTGTTCGTTTATGGCTGTGACATTATCTCCAATTTCGTTTAAATCATTCAGTGCATTTTTGTTTCTATCTTTTTATTTTAATTATTCAAATTGGATTTTTTTTTTATTTATTTTAATTTTATCACTGAAGTTTATTGTTTGATGGATAATTGTCTGATTTTTTTATATTGTTCTGTTCATTTTTGTGTTTTCACACTTAATTTTTATTTTTATTTTTTTTGTTGAGGATGTTGACATTAATTGTGAGTAAAGAGATGATAGGGTTGGTATTAATGTCGAGATGATTTTGTTTATGGGGTTGGAGATGAGAATGGTAAATTTTTTTTTGTGATGAGATTATGAATGGGGAACGATTGACTATAGCTATACAATAACATTTATATGACTTAAAATTGTTTATTTCTGTGATGAAGTTTAATAAAAAGACTCAGCACTTCAATTATTTATCAATTTATTTTTCTCTTATTGACGTAAAGTTAGAATGAGTCACGTTAATTCATTCAGTTTGTTTTATTATCCAATGTTGAGATATTCTGTTGAATGTTTATAAAGAAAAAAAAAAAGAGCAGGAAAAAAATGAATGAATTGATGAGGAAAATAAATAAATTTTGTTGAATAATTTGTAATATTTATACGTTTGTGATTTCGAATTCTATTTATACAATTATGTTAATTTTATGGGTTAGAAAGAGTAATAAATAAAGAATAGTGTGAATCAACAAATTTTATAGGTAATTTATATAAAGAACGTTTGAGTTATTCGTTAGTTTCTCGCGAGCGACAAAATTATCTGGAGGAATCAGTAGACGTTAATCAAGGCTCGCTGGCAACCAGACAAACTGTGACCGTTTATCTTTCTCCTTACAATTTCCAACTGACTCGCATAAACGATATATCTCAATGAAATTTCTCTCACTTTATTTTTATTTTTCCAAATATAAATATTTATTTTATAATTGTTTCATATTCAAATTTTTATTCATTCTCATTATTAATTTTACCCGATTAATTTCTTATGTATTTTTATCAAATAAAAAGACGAATTTATCCAAATCCTGCACAACTAAACTAACTGACATAAAACGAAAAAAAATACAAATTGATTAATAAATTTTTGTCATTCCTCAAATGCAGAATGCACCCACGTTGTCATACATTGAATAATGCCCAACATCATCGTGGTTTTATCAGTATCCAACATCAGTAGAAAAAAAAGCCCAAAAAAGAAAGGACAAAAATTATATATATATATAAATATAATATACAATATAAAATATATCCACGCGTCACATTTTCGTTCATCAAATTTCTTCGTATAGCAAAAGGGTACAAATAACCGCTTTCCTCTTCTTACATCTGCCTTAAACATTTGTATACATCACGCGTGTGTCGTGTGCCATGAAAACAACGCGTAGGAGTCGTAGCACAACTTAAGTTTGATATTCCATCACCTGTCATCCACGTGCGTTTTATTGTCTCTCAAATATCTGATGTTTAAAAAAGAAACTAAAAAAAAAGAAAGAAAAAAAACCCAATAAAAACATCGTTGATATAATAAATCCATTTTTTTTTTGAATTTAATTATTCACACAGTTTCAATTGGTGAATTATAATTTTATGTAATATAAATATATAAGAAGAGATGAAGAAATCAGAAAAAAATATTTTGGCTATGCAATAGAGAACAGATGAGCAGAGCAGATGAAAAAAGGGGTGAAAGGACTGAGATTGGAATATTGTGCGGTCCAGAAGTTTGTGTATGTAATATACATTTGTATATATTGTGATTGTGTGTGTGTGTGGTTGTAAATGAAATAGGCTCGTGCCGGCTGCTTCCGGTTTTACCTACGTTTATATGTGTAAATACACATGCAGAGTTTAGTAGTTGACAGTGGAATTGACTTATCAACTCGACGGTGGTTAAAGTTGCGGTAAATGTTCTTGATGATGGAATATTAATTGTAACATTTTTTTTAATTTCTTTGAATGCTTCTTTGTGATTTTAATAAATTTTCTATTATGCACAATCGATGGATGTTGATGTGGAATTAATAAATAATAAATTCTATAAGACAATTAATGTTTGTTTGGTGTATAAAACCTGTTGTTTCATTTTTATTTTGTTGCTTATAGTCTCTCACATTAATTACTGATTTTATCATTCACACGCTGATAATTCAATATGACTGTTTTTATTTTTCTGCATTTTATTTCTCTTTACAAGAGGGTGAGGGGTGGTGTAATAGCTAACTACAACTATTGATGTCACATTTATCTATCGATTGATAAACTTTTTTTTTTATCCCTGGGAAATCTCCTATTGTTCTTTTCACAAAATGTTTTTTCATTTTTATTATGTCAAAACAAATTAATGAACTTGTTATTTTTGAGTAATTCTTGCAGGGGGAGATTAAGATCGAAATTATTGTAATCTATCTATCAATAAACATAAAATTTATGTCATTATATTTGTTTATTTTTGTAGTAATTAAAAAATTCTTGAACAAAGATAATTATCAAAGTTAATTAAGTTCAACAATTTTCATATTTATTTTCAATGAGCCAATCTCGAATTACGTTTAGATATTTCTAATTTAATGTTAATATTTGATATAATTTAACTTTGAAAAGGTAAATAAATAAAAGAACAAATTGAATTTAATTGATTTCACAGTAATATTTTATATATATCAAATGTCATATTAAAACCACGACCTATCTGTTGACGTAATAAATTTTAGTATGATCGTAGCGATAGAATTTTTTTTCTTTCCAGGCCTTTTATATATACACAGACACCTTATGAACCCTAAACACAATTCATTGTGCACCAATTGAGACTCGTTAGTAAGGGGGTGGATGTGTATAAATTGATTTAAATTGGTTGAGGGCGATGTAGTAAAATGAAATAAAGAAAAGTAAAATGGAATAAAATGAAATATAAAATATAAATGTATATATGAAAATGTTTTTTTTATTGGAGGGGTTGTATCATTGCATTGTCACATTTCCAATGATACGGGATCATTTTATTCTTACCTGACTTGTTATAAAATTTTCGAGTGACCCGATTGAATGAGACGTTGGGGTGAAATTGAAGAAAAAGAATGAAAAGAAAAACATTTAATATCAATTTTTTTGGATATGTTTGGTTGAGAGCCACCCGTATGACCTCAGCTGCGAATCGTCGTGTTCTCTTCATATGTGTGGATATATATATGATCCTTATGTCGTTCTGAAGGATCTATTACGAACGATTTATTTGTATAATATATATATATATATAAATGTGTAGATATTGAATTTTAAATGCTGAGACGTCAACAAAATTACGTGAGAAAATTGTCTTCGAAGGGTTTGAAATATTTCTTGGAATGATGGGAATGATATTAATCGACTTGATGTCATTCGAGAAGGAAAAGGAAGTGATGGTAATGAATTAATGGTTTAATTTTGTTTTCGTTTTTGGTTTTTGACATTGATGGGAGTGGAATATAAATATTGGATTGAGATAGAAAAGTGTTTGGGTTGGAATATCTTCAGAGTGGTGGTAGATGCGGTTAAAACTCAAGAGAGCATTTTTGTAGAGCATAAAATTCTCCATAAAACTGATATAAGAAAATTCTTTTGATGTTGTTATTATGGGCGTGGTGAAAAGTTAAAGTTACTGCAGAAGCATTAGATTTTTGTAATCATAAATTTATATTTTATCTTATAATTTTGAATTTTCTATTTCTACTGACCAATCTCCAAAATGACTTTCTAACTTAAAATTTCACCCTCAACCCTCACTTTTCTCTGCTGTAACAATAACCATCCCCTAACCATAGCCAAAATCCTCATCAGTTCCATTTCGACACGTACAAACGAAATAAATTTTCTAAATTTTTTAAAATAATTTCACCCCTTTTTCCAACGGTCAATTGACTGAAAAAAAAATATCCCTTTCAAACAAATGATTTATTGTACAACTCAATTAAAATATTTATTTATTCCTTCAACATCAACAATCTCTAAACAATTAAAACACAAAAAACAAAATAGAAGAAAATTCACAAGGGGTTTAAAAAACGATTCGATAAGTATTGAACTGTGAGAGAACTAAATACCAATTTGTATATTACACATGTGAAAGTTGTAATTTGACACCGTTAGGTATTAAGGGGTTATCAACAAATGTGTTCAAACATATAGGGTGTCACTCCCTAAATATATAACTGAAATGCACACAAGCAGCAGCACATCACAAACAGTGCAGCAACAGGAAGGGTAGGACCAATGTAGGGGACATTTACATCCCCTGCGTAAACAATTCTTTACCCTGTAATCCTTTCATCACGTGTATAATAAGTACTTCATTGATGCGCTTATGTCCGTTGAGAATCAATTCCCATATCACTGACTTCTTCATTTTCCATTTAAAAATATTTTAGTTCTCCATTAATATTTTCTATCACCATAAAATAAACGAAAAATTTGAATTATCTTAACAAATTTTATCAACAATTTTATTCTAATTCCAATTTTATTACCTGAGTTTAATTTTCACCTGGTGTGATTGTATAAGAAGCAGAAAAACGTGGCTTTGCATGATCAGCTTCACCATTTACTGATTTATAACCAATCACACGAAGTGTCATTTTAGTATTTTCATTGCTCTCAAGTTCTCCATCAGATTGGAATTTATCAGGTGCAATGTAAGTACCCTATAATGTATTATAAATAAAGATTAAATCTTTATTTGATTGTAAATTCTTGGTCTAATTTCACTTACTGCTTCAACAGGACAATCAATTCCCATACTGGATCGAATAATTGTTGCAAAGGTACCAATCTGTGTGGAAGTATCATCATCACAAAGATCTGCCACTGCATTTTCAAATTTTCTACCATTGCCTTCTTTCTGATATGTCAACTCCAACTGAATGAACATTCATCAATTAAATTAATCTACTTTAGACATTTGAGTATTAATTAATGATAGAGAAACATCACAATCACTTACACAGACAGAATTGTTTTTTATTGGTTTCTGAATGTCAATTATATAATTATTTCCTTCTTTGTTGATATCAATATAGGTCATATCAAACTCGTTCATGTCGTTGGTTATTACTGATAATATTTTAGCCTGAAATATATTTTAGAAAGTTGATTTATGTTTTAAGATGAAGTTAATAGTTGTGAATTTATTTTAAGAGTTTACTTCAGTCAATGCTGATAAGCAAATTAATATTCCAATGTAGAAATTCATTTTGGATAATATTTGGAATTTTATTTCTGTTGTATTCTTTGAATTGTTGCAAACTGTTTGAGGTTGTGAATAATTTTTACTGAGTTATTGGAATATTTTGTTTAGAATTTGCAACATGATGAGGAAAATTCAATTATACTTGACAGAGTATTGAAAGACCTTGCATTACCTTTGTACATGTTATCATAATAATTTGAACTAATTATACATTTTGATAATGCTAATCTTCAAGACTTATATTACAATTATTTATTTTTTCTTGTTATTATGTAATAATTGTCACATTCAAACAGTATTTGATGTTTTTCTAAATATTTTTTATGGTGAATGTTTAAAAATTGATTAAAAGAACAAGAAAAAACGAACGATTTACATAAAATTAATTTAAACATTAAATTAAATATGAAAATTGGAACAGGATTTTTTGTTTCATCAGTGTTAGAATGTCATATTGATAAATTTTGTATGAAAAAGAAAATTTTAATACACAAAGCAAAATTGTTTCCAATCACAAATCAAATTTATACGAAGAGAATTAAAAATAATTTCAAATGTATTTCATGAAATAATTCCAAACCGATGAATTGACTTTGAAGGTAAATTTCCATGGTGTCCATGGTGTCCATTACAAAAGCAAATATCAACCACAACCGCCCACCCAATGCGATTAAACCCTCGAGAAATATTGAATAGACTTTGGCAAATAATAAGTCACTGGGGAGTCTATTTGATATTTCAATTCTATTTAATCCTGAATTCTCATAAATCATTTTGTCATGTTGAACAGATTTTGCTGTTCCAATTGAAATGAATAAAATTCGTAAATTGATAGAGTGACGAGTTGTAGAATAAAAGGAAATATAATAATTCTTGATGTTAAATATTTTCTTTTTAAACTGATCAGAGTTATTTCAATATAAAAAAAAAAGAAGAAAGAAGAGAAAGAATAAATTGGTGAATTTTGGCACACGCCGAGAATATTCAATGGACACATCAGTTATCCTGTCAGTATTGATCGACAGATATCTCAATCAAGGATGTTCCAGTAGTAAATTTTTGTGTATTTGAATTGGTGAACGATGTATATGTGAATACATATAAAATTGGTAATTCTATACATGGAAAAAGCATATGGGATGTGTTCAAAGTCTGAGATTCTAATAAATCTATAATAGAGAAGACCCTTCGATGGAGTGTGCGCACGTTCGCAATCGATAGAGAATACTCTTTAGCTTTCTTTCTTTCTTTCATCTCCTCTCCCTTTTTTTTTGCTCAAACAATGAAGAATAATATTGAAATTATTTATATTGTATAGTTGAATTCTTCAAGAGTACAATTTGTGTAGATAAATTTTTCTTTTATATTTTGACTTTGGAATATTTATTATACAATTACAATTGCAATTCTGATTGTGGATAATTATAAATAAACTTATTTATTTATTTATTAATACAATTTCTTTATTCTTTACTAAATCTTTTTATCTTTAGGTGTGAGAGAAAAATATAAATTTTACTGAGATTAAACTAATGGTATTATAAAATAATAATACAGATAAATGTGAGGGTGACATTTTGTCAAACGGCAATCATCCCCCATTATATAACTCGCTCACACCCTACAATAAATTTATATATATACAAAAGTATAACTCTACAACTGGTAAATCGACTTCGTGTGAAAACTCTTCGACACTACTCGAATAGATATCGAATATAAACAGATACATAAATTTATCTATGGAAAATATCTATGTATTTATGGTTTATATATATAAATCACATGAATATGAAGGGAATTGTTGAATAAAACTGGTAAACTGATCGGTCATGTCATGGCGTATTGGTTCGTCAAACCGCCCACATCGAAAGTGACGTCGATTTATCAATTGAATTTTCTTCTTTTAGTGATTATTGCACACACTCACATGTACTTCTCATAGTACCACGTATTTTATATATAATTCCAGAAAATACTAGATAACGTTTCGACGCTGATATACACTGAATTTGAGTAAATTGGGATCTTCATTGATTGAACTATAACGATTAAATCATCGGTAAGCGGTACTATATTTAACTTATAAATAAAAAATACGAGTGTGGCCGGTGCCACCTCGTCACAATATATTGATGTGTAATGTACGAGGGGTGTCTCTTTGATTGGTGTGGGAAGATTCGCTGCTCCATTTCTAATATCCTCTTTTACCACCAGACAATACAATATTACATGTATGTAAACTGATGAGGAAATAATATATTTATATTGTTGAATAAAATTTGTTTTGCGGTATTTTTGAGGTGAAAATTAATTTTTATTATTACCTTATGACGATTTTTATTTATTTATTGTTAATAATGATAGTTTTATTATTGATATTTATTTAATTCTATTTAATTTTTATATTTATTTCATTTTGACGTTGAAATTTATAGGAAAAAAAATCATCAAAATTAAATGTGGAAGTTTGATTTGAAATTTTGTAGAAAAATTGTTTTTCACGGTGATAAAACTGGCGGTTCACTATATAATCTGTAATTGGATGACATGTTTTATCAAAATTGGGAATTATTGTGGTTTAATTTAGATTCGTGACATAACTACTTATTTATTAACTTCCCGATAGGAAGTTATTGTTTTTACCCCGAAAATGAAAAGTCGAGTTTTTCATAGATCTCGACGTTTTAAGACCTCCTGAACATA